>LDKF01002346.1:1037-16124 GCA_001026735.1 Rotylenchulus reniformis | reverse complement strand
GTATTGAGTTACCTTGGAAAAATCCTCAATTGCAGCCCGAAGTTCAGGACTGAGTTGGTGGTCGAATTTCGCCAACGAGTTTATGCCGTCCGACACGACCACAATGGCATCATAAAGCCCCTCATTGACGGCGGAAGCAGAAGCAATTTGAACCATGTGGGATGTGTTTTTGATGAGAAGAAAAGGTCAAATTAAAAAATACAAAGAATTTGATAAAATGTCTGATAGTGAAAATCAATTTGAATTAAATATTAAACGAGCTTGGATGATTTGTTGATTTTTTACAATAGCTTCCATTGAATTGAAATGATCGAGCTCTTTCGTTAGGTCTTGAATTTGAACAAAACGAGAAAACGTAGAAATTACGTGGACAAAAATTAAAAATTTCTTCCAAAATATTAAAGTATTAATCAATAAAAAAAAACAATTTCTTAATAAGCTTTTTAAATTTTTTTAAGCCTCCGATCATTATGAATGATTATTTCACAAAAAGTGCTTGAGCGGATCTTAATAATCATAAGAGAATCAATTTCCGAGTGCAGTCATTAGTCATACTCACACCAGTGTGTCTAGATCCAAACCATATTTGTCAATTTTTGGTCCAAAAAATACGGCAAAAATACGGCAATTTATGAGGAAAATACGGCAGATTTATAAAACTTTAAAAATAAAAAAAATATATTCAGAAATTTTATTCCGCATATTTTTCGCTAGTTTTGAGTTTTGACTTTGTCAAACAATTGTTGGTTGGAAATAAAAGATCACGTAAAAGTATTCGGCACTACTTTAAAATCGTTTGTTTTTGAAAACCCACTAATAGGGTCCCCCCTTTTGGGCAAAAACGAAAAAAATTTTTTTGGTTTTTTCCAGTGCTTTTGCTTAAAAAGTAGTTAAAAAGGTAAAAAAACGCAAAAAAAATCTTTTTTTGGTTTTCAAATGAAAAGGGTCCCCCCTGTTGAATTTTGGGTTTTCAAAAACAAACGATTTTAAAGTAGTGCCAAGTATTCTTTGGCGTTGATGTTGTAAGGCTGAGAGTTTCCCAGGTCCCCGCTCATCTCTATTATTCACCATTTCCGCTGTACTCTGATCTTCTCATCCTTCCGTTCCCCCACTCGATCGCCTTAAAAGGCCTGTTCATCGCTGTTTCTTGGTCATTCATCCATCCAATCTCGAGATAAAGATCCTATTCCCGTGACTCATTGGATGGAGACCGGGGGATCGGAGGCTGGGGCCTGATCAACCCCAGAGCCCATCTCCCGGGGACCCTTGGACCCTGACCCTTCCCCAATTCCTAATTCCCAATGGACTACTCCCGACGGCCTAACCGGCACGCCACCGCTGGGCGACGTGTTACTGGTAGCACCGGATGGTTCGGCCTAAACAGGTTGGGAAAGCGGTCCATCGGCCTGGGCGGCCAGGGAGACAGGAAGGTAAGGGGGTAAGAAAGCACTGGCCAGGTAAGACTTGCTTCGGCAGAAAAAGAAAAGACCCCGGGGCACTTCGCGCAGAAAATTTCCAACAAAAAGTCCGATAAAATTTCCGGCAAAAAGGCCGATGAACACGCGACAAATTTCCGGCAAAAAGCCGATGACCTGCGCGCAAATTTTCCGGCAAAAAACCGACAATCGCGCGCCAAATTGTCCGGCAAAAGACCGATAAATCGCGCGCTAAACTTCCGGCTGAAGGCCAATGAATTGTGCGCCAATTTTTCGGCAAAAATCGCGCGCCAAATTTTCAAAAGAAGCCGAGAAATCGCGCGCTAAAAGGAGCTCAAAATTCAAATAATAGAATTCCCGCGGATGCCCCCTTATTTCGGGGATGCCCCTATTTGGGATGTATTACCCTAGGATGCCCCTGTTTTTGGGGATGCCCCCTGGTTTTTTAGGGGATGTCATTTTTCGGAAGTATTTTTCCCGCCGAAGCGGATGCCTGCAGAAGAAAATAGCATTTTTGGGCTTCCTCCCTTACACTTATTAGTTTTCGCGATGTACCAAACAGATTCAAATTTGCTTCGGCAAGAAAAAGCTCAATTTTTGTAAGGACACCCTTTGGGGTCATTGAGAAAATGCGAAAGAAATGGCAAAAAGGAGAGCAGTTTCATGCAAGGTCAAATTCCGCTCTTTCGGGTGTTTCTTTGTTGGTGTTTTGTAATTTCGCTTTTCACCGCTTATTTCACTTTGAATTTCCAATTGAGTGTGGGATTGTTTAATTGGTCTAGTAGTATTTTAGTACCAAAGAAAAAAATTTTTCAGATCAAATTAAGATTTTTTTTTCTCTCAAGTCTTCGGCAAGAAAAATATTTTTGTAAATATTGTGTTAAGAAAAATAAAATAAAATCCTTAGAATTGGAAATTTATTTTTGTTTCAAAGTTCTCTGCGTTTTTTGTCTGTGTACCCTTTCCCGTGATATTCCTCTGTCACTTCAGTAAAAGATCCGCCTCTTAAAAATTCAAAGCATTTTTGCCCTGCTAGTTTTAAGTGTCAAAAAAAAGGTCTCAGATCCAATTAAGAAAATTTCTTTTTCTCAAGGTTTCGGCATGAAAATATTTTAAACCTTATAAAGTCAATACAAAAATTCCATTGATTTGGAAATTTATTTCTGGCTCTAAGATTTCATGGAGTAAAATTTTTTTTGTGAATTTTTCTATACACCTCTTCTTTGAATATTCTTTTCCATTATACTTCTCTGTCATTTCAGTGAAAGAACCGCTAGTTGAAAGCAATTAAATCCATTTCATTACTGTACTGTCCACGTGATTTAGCATAGGAATAGGCGGCGGAAACACAAAGAAACGATATGAGGGGGAGGAAGAATGGATGTTCTGATGAGAAAAAGCGATAAAGGGTGCCTAATGAAAGTAAAGAAAGTAAGGAACAAAGATGATGCATCATCCTTACTCTACTTTACTATTTTGTTCCACTCTCCTACCCATTCTTCCATCCCTGTTGCGATTTGATGTCGAAAGACCATCCAACTCCCTGCCCACTTTGATCCCAGTCCTAGCCCTTCAGTGGGGGGAAGGAAGAGATGAATGGCGATGCTCAATGCGTCATTATAAGAATTTGATGCAAATATTGCTCTTATAAGAAAGTTCACCTAAGTTTTCGATGACCAAAATTCATTGTTTTTCTGAAGAAAAAGTTGAAAATATAATGCCCTTTAATTCGGCTAATTCAATCGGTAGGTTTTTCCAAATTTGTTTCTCTTGGGTGTTTTCTGTATAAAGATTGGACATGTTTCCCCTTCCCCCACTTTGGAGGGCTTTCTTTATAAAGATTGGCCATTTCTCTCATTCAATCTTTGAACAAATTGTATTTTATTTGCATTTGCTTTATTGTTTTTCTCTCAGATTATCGGCATATTTTTTTAACAAGTTTATCCCCAAATTTAGCATTCTATCCACATTTTGTTTCTGCTATCCATTGTGACGACTCCTTCAAAGTTCAGTGTCAGCTTCGGCAGTTCAGTGAGGATTCCTTTTTTTTATTTTTAATCTATATCGTGAATTTTTTTTTTGATTGTTTACCAGTAGTCTGTTCACTAGGGATCGGATTTTTAGTTTGTAAACTATTTTTGGCTTAATAGTTTTTGACTAAATATGCATAGAAAACATGTCCTAGAGTTGTTTGATGCACTTTCGAGTGACTTTCTATCAACTATTTCCAACTATTTCAGGTTTTAGCAACTAATAGTTTTACCAACTTTTTGATATTTTAGCAACTATTTGCAACTATTTTGAAATTTTTGGGCAAATTTTCTAAAAAAAAACGGAAATTGGGAAGATTTTTCAAAAATTTTCAAGGGAAAAATGAAAACATTTTTGAACATTTTTGCAAAAATTCAAAGTTTTTGAAAATTTTAAATTTTTCAAACTTTCTCGCCGGCACCTGCCTAATTTCCTAAAGACGGGTTTAAATGCCAAAATTTTCTCCGGTGGCCTGCCCTATCGGGGGCCGTCTAAGTCCCTAATTTTGTGGAATTTTGCATAAAACATCAAATAATGAAGTTTTTTTTAATGAAAAAGGTCTAAAAAAAAACTCGCACTCCAACTGGACCAACTACTTATTTGGTCAGAAAAGGCAAATTTTACCAAATCTTAAAAAAAAATAATGATAAAAAAGGCGAATTTTTTTTTTCCTCTAAATTCGGTTTTTTTTGCTCACCGGCGATCGGCGGCCTCTCAATCTAAGAAAAATGTAGGACCTTACTCTCTTTCTCCCTCAAAATGCACCATTTTTTTCTATTATTCCCGGTTTAGTGTTGGATTCTTTTCTTTAGCCAATATTATAAATATTTAAAAAAAATTCTTTTTAAGGCGACTTCATTTGTTCGACACAGTGGGTGGTTCTTCTTGGTGCTTCGGCAGTTCAACAGTGAACTTTTGGTCCATCTTTGTCTGGTGCTTGATTGGTCTGTTTTGTCGTCGCTCCGCTGCTTCGGCAAATCTCTGGTAAGACAAATAATTTCTATTTTAGTTTCTAATTAACAATTAGGATTTCGAAAAATTCAAGTTTTTCTTTTAAGAAAAGGTAATTACTCAAAAAAAAAATTTTTTTTACGTTTGTGCCCCCTCCAATTTTTTTTCTTTTCTCTCTTCTCTCTGACACCGGACCTGGCTAGCCCCCTGATTTATATGCAAATTAATTTTTTTGGAGCCTCAGGACAGCTTTGAAATTTTCGTTCATATCTGCATATATATTTTTTATGTGCATCATTTTTTTTCTCTCCATTGTCCGGACATATTCCGCATATTTTGGGCATTTTGGGGGTGTGGGAATTCCGCATTTTTCTTTGACTTGGATTTTCAACATACCCATTTGGGAACTTTTCTTTTCGGAATTTATGTTTTTGCAGTGGAAAGGCCTCTAAAGCGAAAATCGAATTGCAAAACACAGACAAAACATAGAAAAGTTGGAATTCAGTCTTCTATAGGCCCCTATTTATTCGAGCGGACGGCCGTAAGTAAAAGAAATTCTATTTGTTTCTGTCATTTTCTCTCAGTATAATCAGCTTAAATTATCCTGAGAATTGCAATTTTTTTAGCTCCGCAATTTTATGACGCGCATGGCGCATCCATGTTGCTTTAAAATATATCTTGTCTAACTTTCCTTTTCCCTGTGCATTACTTTTACTCTAGCGAAAATGAGGATTTCGCTGCAGAAAATCCCTTGTTCAAAAGCGTTTCTCAAGGGCTATTATACCATTGTAGTCGCTTCAATTTTCAGTGGCGTTTGCTAGACATTTATTCTGCAAACTTTTACCTTATCATGCATATTGCCTGCTTCGGCATTTCTATGGGGTTTTTCGGATTTTTTGGAATGCAAAAAAGCTGTATCCGATTCACTTGTTCATATAACTATTTTCACATTAAATCTGATTAATGGAATAAATGTCTTAGAATATTTTGATAATTCTCTCACTAAGCTCCCGTTTTGTCTGCTAATCTTTAATATCTAATCTTTTCTATGAATTGATTTTTAATATCAGTGAATTTTTTTTTTCTCTCATTGTCAAACTAAAAAAAGGAGGTTTTCTTCTGATGTCTCACTAATCCTTCTTTTGCCGTATATTGTTTTCATTTTTTTAATCTATTTTTGTCACTTAGGTGGAAGATTCGCTTGATAATTTTAATATAAATTTGGTCAGAGAAGGCTCCTATGGATACCGGAAAATTTTTTTTTCTCCTCCTCGATCTGTACTTCGGTAATTATCTGTGAAATTTTTAAATCGGAAGTGTAAAGGGCCGAGTTTTTTTACTTTTAGTATAAAAGGGCGGCTGAGTATTTTCTTTATTTATACTTTTTAGCATAAAACCTTTTTAAGTCCGAAAAGATGCCTTTGTAGGGTAAATATGGCTTCCTTTTTTTCTTCCTTCGTTTTCTCTCCTCTCCTTTTCTATAATATTTTAACGAACTATGGCTGTTCAATTTTTCTTCAACTAGCATAACGAACAATTTATTCTTTTTACTTTTTGATGGTTTCGTAGGGATTTTTGCAGGCGTTATAGAGCTTTTTATTTCTTTCTAATTTTTGTCATTTTTTCCATGGGTCTTTAAATACAATAAGAGTGTTTTTTTTTCAAAATTGCAGTGAAAATATGTCTTTGAAACGAAAATCGAATTACAAAACGCAGACAATGGAACATCGGAAAGTGGTAATTGGTTCTTTTAAGCCCACTGTTATGTAGTTAGCGCAGCCACGGGTACGGAAATTTTTTTGCTCTGTTTTCTCATGATCATTTCCACCACTATGTTCTCTCTCATTTTCTGCTTCTTAAAATCGCTCTTCTTTTCAATGGCTTTTTCTAATGCATTTCCTCGGCCAACTTCAGAAAAATAATACGGCAAAATGGCTATTTTGCAATAAGTTTCTCTATATTCATTTCAAATTCTTGGATATCATCTTTTTCCATTTTTGTCTTTATGAGTCATTTTATTGCCTAGGCAGGTTTCTGTTTTCTGTTTTTTCTTCTTGTCTTTAACATAAGATTCATAATTATGCTAGTTTAGAGCTCACGAATTACCCTGAAAACATGGCCAGTACTATGTTCTTGAAAATTTTCCATGTCTTTTTGCCATATTTTTGTTAACTTGTCTTCAGCCATGTTTTTGATCTTTAATCAATTGAAGGTGAAATTAAAAATAACCGAACTTTTCCTAACAAAATCATGCCAATATTCAAAATTAGGATTTTCTGTTAGTTTTGAAGATTTGCAGTGACCCCCAAAGGGACCGCCGTCGCCCCTTCAGTAAATTGAATTTCCTTAAAAAAAAAGTTTTTGGAAAATGAAAAAGTCCAGTAAAGTCGAATAATACAACTTTATTTTTGGAATTTTTGCTTAAAAATTGTGCAAAGGCCAGGTTTTTGGGTAGTCTGCCATATTTTTTCGAGAAGTGAGTCGTAAGCCTGCTTTCATTCTATTGTCTGTTCGACTAATTATATGATTTTCATTCATACAGTGATATAAAACCCAAATAAACGAAAATTAGCCTCCTGTATCTCTTATTAGGGATGGAGTCGTTGGTCAAAAAGAAATTGAAATTTTGAGGGATCCGGATAATCAAAAATGGAAAAATCGAAATTTCAATGCCAAAAGTTCAAAAATCGCAGATCGACTCCATCACTGATTCTGATAAGTGAGTTCTAATACGATAGTGAAATAAAAAGTGCCTGTTAGGAACATAGTGCCGAATAATATATATCGCGCTCTTAGCATGCAGATAGAGGAATTTTTCTTCAGCATCCATAAAATCAGAGTAAATAATATGAAGAATTTGTGGAGGGAAAAGGGGATAAGCGATGGTCAACACTATCAGACTGCAAATTCAGTCAGAAAATATTCTAATGGACACTAGGAAAATTCCTTTCTGAGCCTTTTTTTTCAATTAAAATATGCCTAGGCATTTATCTGATCAAAATCAGTTTTGACCATTATTTTTGTGCAATGGATTTTTTTTTTTTTGTTATTTAAGAGTGTGCGTCAGAAAAATGTGGAAATTTGGGTTTTTGGAGTCAGAATGTTTCGAAGCGATTGTTTGAGGGCGCTTGGTGCCTTCTTTTCCCTTCCTTCGCTCTAATACTTTTCATCATAATGGGCATGTTGTTCCCTGGCATAGGCCTGTCGCCTCCATTTTTTAAAATAAATATCCTCTCCAAATGGCTCATTCCTCACAATGTATGATCAATGTATGATCGCGCGGGGATTCATTCTAATGCAAACAGGAAATCGTTTGTGAAAAAGTATAATTAAAAGGATCTCTGCATTCTCCTGACGCGGAATTGAAAGATGTTTATAATCAGTGTAAATAATCCAGAAATTGCATTTTTTTTGAGCTCCGCGATTTTATGACGCGCATCCATGTTGCACTAAAATATATTCTTGCTTGATTTTCCTTTTTCTACTTGCATGCACTCTCACTATAGGGTCACAATAAGGAATTCGCTGCGGAAAATCCTCTATTTCGAATGTTTATCATGGGTTATTATTGCCATCGTACTTGTCTTTTATAGTCTAACTTGATCTGATCCCTCTAATTCTCTTTTCCATTCCCAACTTCATGCTTATTACAAGCACTGCCAAAAGAAATGTTCCAAAATTCGTGTCAAAAAAATCTATATGTTGAAGCGAATAACTTAATTTTTAGTATTGCATTCTTTATTTACTCGTTCTTGTCGACCATGGTGATGGTAAAGAATAGAAAAATGGTGAAATAGCATACAAAAAAAGGGGAGAATATTCACAAAAATGTGTTTCAAGTTATAGATCTAAGTGGGCTGATCGCTTTCCGATGGCGACGCGTGTAGTTAGTGCTTCGGCAATTCACGGTAATCTGGTTTTTTTGAATTCGGAATTTTTCGAAGTGATTGTTTGATGGCACCTGGCTCAGTAGCATTTAACTGTGAGAGATTTTTTTAGAGAAGTGGGACTCCTTCCTTTTTTAAGCTTCGGCAAATTTTGAATCAAATTTTTCATAGTAAAAAGTGCTAAGATCCCACTCGGAAATTTTCCAAAGGATTTAAACTTTTGAATTTAGAAACGTTAATAGAACTTCATTGGGATTTTTTTTCTCATGAATATGAATAAGTTCCATCGAAATCAATTATTATAGCAAATAGGAATAAGAGTAAGAGAATATAATCAGCGCAGAGCCAGAGAATTCCGAATCTATTTTAGAGCTACCCCAATGTTAGGACGCGAAAGCAGCATTAAAACATATTGGTGTCTGATTTCTTTCATCATCAACTTCTTTCTTACCTGCTTATAATTAGGGCATCTAATTTATGGCAAATGTTTTGCTGCTGGCTCATAATGGCCTAAAAAAATGAACAATTTTCGTAAGAAGAATAAACTAGCCGCCTCCTATCAGGGATAAAATCGTTTTTATTTGAACCTTTTTTAAAATTATGCAATTATTTGTTTGGAATTGTTTCTAGGACGAATAATAATTTTAGTTTACAGCAGTATTTTGAATTTTTAAATGCCATTTCTTTTTGTTTTTTTAATGCCTTTTTGCCGGTTTTTGTGGTTTTTTTTCGTCATTTTTGATGCCTTTTTGGCGATTTTTTTTTGTGCCTTTTTTTAGATGCCCTACTTATAATAAGCTTTATTTGCCTCGGCGATCCCCTGCTCTTTTTCACATCGTAGAAAATTTTGAGATTTTCAACTTTTTCTTTTAAAAATTTTGACTGATCACAACTCAAAAAATGGCAAGTTTCTAAAAATGATACGTTTGCAACCCTTTGACAAATCAGAACATCTGGGTGTCCTGTCTAAAACGATTATTTTATAGATTCCCCTCTTTCCAGGGTGTTTTTTTGCTTTGGCATTTTTCGATTTCTAATTTTTTTTTATCAGAATAATTGCTCAAAAAGTCGGTAAGTGCGAGCAAATATTTTGGTTAAAAGATTTTTTCCGAAAAGGATCTTTTTTTTTTCTCCTGTTTTCCTTACTGTATGACTTAATTATTTTTGATCAAAACTTGATTTTAAAGATAAATATATCTAACATATATCTTTCAGACATTTAGACATTTATATATAAGATTTTTTGTGTAGAGCTCAAATTTTTTTTTTAATTTTTTTGTTTGAACTTTTCGTTTGCTTCGGCAGTTTTATGAGGCCCACCTGTAAATTCTATTCTTTCATATGTTTTTGGTGACCATATTAAGCTTGGATTTAAAAAAAAATGCGTTTTAGGATAGCATTGGAAGCATTCTACCTATTTTATACGACTTTCTGGCCTTTTTATCATTATATCTCATTTTTATTAGTGCTGTTTGAGACCTAAATTTTCTGTCTTGAGTCGAGAACTAGACCTGAACCCAAAACCGAGATCGGAACCCGAGAAAAATCGAGAAAAATATCTCGACCCGAGACTCTCGAACTGCACTAATTTTGATACCAATTTCCCCTGTCATGCTTTTCAAGGTTCATATACAAATGACTTTGATTCCATTTTGTATTGTTTTATTTTAAGCTCAATTTTCATTTGCTTCTTTTCAATTTTCACTTCATTAAGTATCATTTTATTTAGCGGCCAATCTAAAGGACTGCCATTTCGGTATAACGGGTGCAACAAAAAAAAATTTGAATAAAGCTTCAATTTATTTTTTCTCTTCCTTCTTGTTTATTAAACAGAGGCATGTTGGATTCAAAAAAATACATTGTTGTCTGACTTATTTTCTCTATTATAGGAAGGAACGCTTCGTTTTCATGATGGTTCAAAGCTGGTTAATCAGTTGCCATTTTTTTTTCTTTTTTCCTAGCCATTTGTAGGGACCGGATTTTAGTGTGTAAAATTTTTTTTTCCTTTTCTCTCCCGCATTCTTTATGGTCAAATATGCATAGGAAATATGTTCCTAAAGGTGTTTGATGCATTTTTGAATAACTTTTTGCCAACCATTGTTATCTGTTTCGGGGTTTTAGCAACCAATAAGTTTTTACCACCCATTTCGGAGTTTTAGCGACTATTTTGGCATTTTTTCCCTAAAATTCTTAAAAAAGGTGGATTTTTGGTTTTTTTAAATGATTTTTTTTGCATTGAAATGGAAGTTTTTCGTGGGCTGAATATTTTAAGTCACTTTGATATTTTTGAGACCTGAGTTGTTTTTGAAGCGAGTTTTCCTTTTTTCTCAAGCTTAAGAGAATGAACTTTTGTTTGATGGAGGAACTATTAAAGTGAATTTTTATTTTAACTTTATTTGGTTTGGGCCTTAAAACTTTGGAGTTTTTTTACATGCTTCAGCATTATATGGGTTATTTTTTATTTTCATAAGTCATTCATATTTTTGGACTCTCTTTTAAACTTCTCCGTACTCTGTCTGGCAGGGGGCAAAGCTTCTTTTTATCTGTCCTGTTCCCGGGTCAAAAAAAAACAAATCTCTTGTTTGTAATGCCGTTCTAATGATTTTTCCCCTTTTGAAGCGATCTTCTCAGTGAAATAGTACATTAAAATTGAGCAAATAGGGAAAAAGAATCTTATTTTATGGATTTTTGCGATGATTTTACTGCATGGTTTATTTTTGAATAGATTCCACGAGGGGTTCTTTGAAATCCTGATTGAGCACATGGCGTGCCTCTCCTAGCGGGGGTTTTTCCATATGGTTTTTCGATCAGTCATTATTTTCCCTGGCCTTACAAAAAAAATTTTTTTTCTTCTTACCATTTAAATGGAGGTCTAAAATTATTCTACTATTTTTTCTCTTTATTTATGCCTTAGATTTTTTTGTTTTTGTTCTTTCTATTTTTAATTGTTCTTTTTGAACTAAGTCGACGAAAATGAATTTTAAGACTTAATATGGGTCGTTCTCATTCTTAGTAATTTAGTGCATTCCTTCTTCACATAGTTCTTCCTATTGGTAAAGGTACCGCAGGGTACTTGAGATCATTGCTATGTATAGCATAATTATGTTGTTTGTAGTAAACTTTGACTCACAGTGGAAGGTGAAATTAATTAGGTTTTAGCTTCGGCATTATATGGTTCATGAATTCTTGGTCACGATGTTCACCCCAAAATCCTTTTTCCTAGTAACTCATATATTCACGTCGTCCTTTTCATTAATTTCAAAATTTCTTAAGTGACCGTCATTTTGGACTTGAAATCAAACAATCTTTTATTCACCTTGGGATGCATTAATTATGTAACTAATCGTTTTAAAAAAAGATTAATGTGCAATCTGAATTTTTTTTATCTGTGTTATGTCTGGCCAAATTTCGTGATGTATTTTAATGCGTATGCTGGCCTTTTTTGGGACATCTTTTGGCAATTTTGTTGTTTTTGTCGGGGAAATGCAAATGGATTTTGGCTTCGTCAGTTTCAGATAAAATCTCGATTGGGTATGCTGGGATGGAAGTTTTTTTTAAAAGAACAGTCATGAAATTTTTTTATTTTCTGTGGTGGAGTCATAATTTTAATTTGTTTTTATTTTCTCGCACATTTCTGCATATTGCAACCTTTTTATATTTCATTTTCGGGCAAATTCATCATATTGGGTGCCTTTCTGAGTAATTATTGCATTTTTGTTCTTTGGATTGTTGAAACTTTGGGAGCATTTTTTTGCAATTTTGTAAATTCCAGATTAGTTAATTTTTATTATTTTCGCAAAGGTATTAAAAAATGTGTATTCTCTTCGGAAAAATCTGAATAAAAAAGTCAACATTTTTCTTTTAGCATTGATTTTTGTTTTCTTGGAGTTTTTTTGTGTATTTTATGCGCTTGGTTGGGAAATTCTGCATGTAAAAGTTTTTCTGAATTTCTCTGTTCCAACTAATTATCGGGTCTTTGACCAAGCTCAAAATGGGAAAGAGTGTAGTCCCTGTGTTTGGGCACAAAGTTCCTGTTAGTTTGCGTATGGATTGATGATTAGTTAGGCTCGTTGCTTCGGCTATATGGCTAATCTATCTTTTTAGTTTTAGCAGAATTAGAGTATTTGGGAATTTTTGAAATCATACTCCGTTTAAAAAATTTTTTATTTCCTTTTTCTCGGTTTGGCCTTCAAATTAGCACTTAAAAGTCCCGAAACCTGGGAAAAATTGGAAATTGTATTCGCCTGGTTGGTGGTCTTGGGTTTGAGTCCATGAAAATTCATAGATAACGTAATTCCTTTCTTTAGTCTTGTGAAGCGGGGCTTGGCTGTGGTCACATTTGTCTGGAAGGGCGCATCTTTGCTTCGGCAGATCTCAACTCCTCCCCTCCATCACCATCCCTCTCTCCTGGTCAGTCATCTTCATCTGTTCCATTTCTGGTAAAGTTGATGGTTTGTGTTCAATTTATCAATAAGCGAACTAGCCCTAACATCCCTTTCCCATTTTCAGATGGTGTCCATGTGCTTCGGCCGCTTTCTGTTGTGCTGGTGACCGACTACGTGTTGGGCGGTGTGCACTGTTGCCCATTTCTATGCCCTGCCTTTTCCATCTGCACTGGTGTCCATTCTCAACACAGCTTCGGCAGCCAACTCTGCACTGTCTCAGTTACATCTCCTTTCCCGCTCTGCGTGCTCTGTTCTGGCTCTTCGGCGTTCCCGTGTGTTCCCGCTTCGGCACTGTTCTGGCTGTGGTGTGATGTCTCTTTGCTGTGTGGCTGCTGTTGCACTGTTTGATCGGCTGATATTTGCTGTGCCGTCACGTCCTTTCTTCCCCCCCCCCCATTGTTGTCTCTTTTTCATTTTCTCATTTCACTTCTATTTTGGGACCTGGAGTTGAGCTCTTTTATTTTTTTACGAGTGATTAAGTTCTCTAACAATGGGTTTAGCTTAGGCAGATTTGGTGAGTTTTGTTTTTCTCACGGAAACGCACTAGATTGAGCTGATTTTGCCTCGGCATTTTGGTAGAGTAGTGAGGTTGGTGGCCAAAAGGGGTGCTTCGGCGGATACCCCGGCATTTTGCCCAAATGCTTCGGCAATGGTGTTGGGTTGTGGTTAGGATCAAGGACGATCCTGTTTGAGTGGTGGGGCTGGCTTTGGCATAAACAGCCGAGAGAGAGTAAAAAGTTGTTTAGGGTCTTTTTAGTGTGTTTCCGTGGGTTAGAGAAATTGACGAAATTTAAAATTTTGGTTTATAGACCAGGGACGGTCTAGTGGAGGAAGGGAGATGTAAGGCTGAGAGTTTCCCAGGTCCCCGCTCATCTCTATTATTCACCATTTCCGCTGTACTCTGATCTTCTCATCCTTCCGTTCCCCCACTCGATCGCCTTAAAAGGCCTGTTCATCGCTGTTTCTTGGTCATTCATCCATCCAATCTCGAGATAAAGATCCTATTCCCGTGACTCATTGGATGGAGACCGGGGGATCGGAGGCTGGGGCCTGATCAACCCCAGAGCCCATCTCCCGGGGACCCTTGGACCCTGACCCTTCCCCAATTCCTAATTCCCAATGGACTACTCCCGACGGCCTAACCGGCACGCCACCGCTGGGCGACGTGTTACTCCTCCCTTTATTGGTAGCACCGGATGGTTGGCTGCAACAACGCCAACCTTTCCATCGGCCTTTGGAAGTGGGCCAAGAGAGAAGACCGCGGACGGTCTTGTGCGGGGTGGAAGGTGTAAGGGAGAAGAGGAAATGCCTCCCGGGAGCGATTCCCACCCCATGAAAAGCATCCATTAAAGGGCGGGCAAACGTGTCGCTGTAGCTTAATGGCGAAAGCTCTCCCCGGATAGGAGATATGTGGGTTCGAGTCCCACCGGCGGCCTAACGTTTTGCCCCTCCCTTTATTATGTACAGTTCATCTTCTCTTGAGTGGTGCCGGCTGCCGGTGCCGGCGGTTCCAACAGGGACCGCCGGAGGAAATTTTGAGGGTTTTTGGCCCACTTTCATAAGAAAATTGACGTTTTTTTGAAACTAATTTTTTATAAATACTTTACATATGGGTGAGGGTGGCGGCGGTCCCGATAGGGGCCGCCGGGGAAAATTGTGAAAATTCATACTGTTTTTCTTAAGAAAATTGATCATTTTTTTCTCAGGGACACTTTTCATGAGGAAATTTCAATGCATTACTGGGTCCGGCGGCCCCGATAGGGGCCGCCGGAGAAAATTTTTGAGAATTTAGGTCATTTTCTTAAGAAAAATAATCATTTTTTGATCAAAATCACAAATTTTCAAAAATACGGCAAAATACGGCAAATGTCGTATAAATACGGCTGTTTAGACACCCTGAGTCCGCTGCCCCGCGTTTCGTCGAAACCACGTTTCGTCGAACCCATGATTCGTCGAAACCATGTTTCGTCGAATCAGCCAAAAAGCCATGTTTCGTCGAACCAGCAAAAAAGCCATGATTCGTCGAAACCATGTTTCGTCGAATCAGCCAAAAAGCCATGTTTCGTCGAATCTAATTATTTAGCGGAAGGCTCTGGGACACGTTACTTCCTAGACCCTTCCGCGTCCTTCCAGAGCCCATCCGGAAGAAATCGGATGTATGCGGAAGGTGACTAGAAGTGACGCGGATGGATACGGAAGGTGACTAGAAGTGACGCGGATGGTTGCGGAAGGTGACTAGAAGTGACGCGGATGGTTGCGGAAGGTGACTAGAAGTGACGCGGATGGATACGGAAGGTGACTAGAAGTGACGCGGATGGTTGCGGAAGGTGACTAGAA
>LDKF01002345.1:1989-15694 GCA_001026735.1 Rotylenchulus reniformis | reverse complement strand
GCAAAGGGGGCACGTACCTCTCCAAACTCGAAAATTTAAAGAAAAAATTATAATTTTCTTAAAAAGGTATTCATTTTCAAAAATTTTCGTTTTGTACCATCTCCAAAAAAAAATTTTCTGGCGCCGGCCCTGCTTCAGTTTACTTTTTTCATAGCATGAAGGAAAATATCTTCATTGTTTTCTCTTCCGTAACTTTTTTGCTCAATCAATGTTTTATGCTGCAAAATCTGAATTGGAATTTTTAATTTAAATATTTTAATCAGTTTTTCCACTTCAGTTGGCAGTGGCGGCCGAGGAGGAGCCGTTTTACCGACAGAGGAACTTGGTTGCGATGTTTCACTGGGAGCTGGAGATTGTCGATCGGAACCAAGCTGAGTTCTGATTTGTTCTAAACCCGGATTTTCAAAATAAATAAAAAAATATTATAATAACCAGATATGGTAGAGGATTTCAAATTTTTCAAAATGGTCAATCCCTGATCTCGAAGTTGAGAAGCCAGCAAATTGACTGATTGACTGGCCTTAATTATGATCAATAAATGTATAAATTAAGCAAGAAAACTCATACATTGCTGAAAGATTTATTTGCCGATGTGGATTGTGACGACTCGGAAGGTGTCGATGACCGCGAGAACCCTTTCGGTATGATCGATTCGAGTTGATCAGGGGACACTATGGGCTCGTTCAGATCAACATCCAATGCCATAGCAACTTGCTCCACCTGGTCACATAGGTCTTGGATGGACGGGCGAGAATAGGGGTCCGGTTGCAGGGTTATCCCTTAAAATTACGGATAAAATTATTTAATAAAATATTAAAAATAATCCTAAAGATTTACGAATCAAATCGTGGAAGATTTGGTAGGCGGACTCGGCTGGCAAGGTGTATTTGGCATTCAAAATACGAAGTTTTGCACTGTCTTCGAAGGGATGGACTCGGTAACAGAGATAGAACAGCACACAACCAAGTGCCTAATGTTAGGATATGTATAAAATTTTGAAAGAAAATTTTATATTTTATATACCCAAATATCCTGAGCGGGTCCGATAGGATAATTTTGATAGGTGTCCAAAATTTCAGGCGCCCTATACATTGGCGTTGTGTGCTTTGCCATCTAAATAAAAAAATTTCACATCAGTTCACATTTAAAATGTTTTTGACTTCTTCCTCCAATTGTGAGCGCATTAAGACATTCCATTCGTCATCGGGCCTGTAGATATCCGTTGTTGCACTACCAAAATCACACAATTTGAGATATCCGTTTGCATCAAAAAGCAAATTTTCGATCTAGAAAAAAAATGTAAAAAACGAGGAATTTCCAACTAAAAAACTTTAATATCCCGATGGGTGATGGGTGGGTTGCGATCGTGCATATGCATAACAGCTTGAGCAGTGGAATAAAATATCCGCAAAACCTGGGAATTACAAAAATAAATACATAAGTAAATCTAAAATATCCACTTGTTCTGGGGTTAATGGCCCTTTTTGCATCAAATTGATAAGTGGCCCTCCGGAACAAAGTTCAGTGAGCACAAGGAACTCGGCAAAGTGAGTTTGACCGGATTGTTTGTCCGGGCTAAGTTGTGTGGCATGGCAGAAACGCACAATTGTTGGATGGTTGCTGAGCTGTGATTATGTTAAGGAATAAAATACCAAGTAAGATAGGTCCATTTATAATAATTAGGGCTCGCAAAAACATGGATAAAAAATTGCGAAATATGGACAAAAATATGGAAAATATGGATAAAAATTGGCTAAATTTTGGCAGAAAAAATGAAAATTTTTCTTCTAAAAATCATTTTTAATATTTTAAAAATGAATTTACGGAGAAAAAATAGTTTAATTTCATAGTCCTTTTCTGAAAATTAACTGAAAATTTTTTTTTCCAAAATTTTTTTCCAAAAAAATCATAAATTTTCGGATTTTATTTATTTATTTTTATTGTCAATACCAACAAAGGATGCATACAATAAATAAATCATCGCATGATCACTGACATGTTGGGGAAGGGGGGGGGAGGGGAAGGGAGAGTCAATGAAACATGGTTAATGATAAACAAATGGTGAATCATCGGTGGAATTTAAATGGATTCTAAGCATGATTTCAAGTTGGAGGCGGAAGTTGAATTAATGAGATCAGGAGGAAGACAGTTCCATCGATTGATAGAACGATTGATAAAAGAATTTTGTGTAAAACTTGATTTCCTGGGAACAACGAGTTGGCATGAATGACGACGAGATAAACGAGAAGAAAAGGAGACCAGAGTTGAAGGATCAAGAGTGGTGTGATGATTGATAATTTTATACAAAGTTGTAAGATCAATGATAGTACGACGTTTGGAGAGGGTATAAAGATCGAAAAGTTTCAAGCGATCGTCATAAGGTAGATACGAATGTGTAGATTTATATAAAGCTATTCGTGTAAAGTATTTCTGTACATATTCAATTCGATTGATGAGATTTTTGGAAGAGGGGGACCATATTTCAGATCCATAATCTAAAAGTGGTAGTACGATAAAAATTGGGCGCCGATTGAATTGCTTTGAAGCTAGAATTTTATGAAGCGAATCTTTCATTGAAGTGACAGAGAAAAATAACGGAAAAAGAGTACACAAAGAAAAGATGCAAAGAGAAAGTTCATAAAGGAAAACTTCCGCTTCATAAAATCCTAGAGACAAAAATAAATTTCCAATTCAATGGAATTTTTACGCTGATTATATATATGTTTTATATGCAAGAGACCATATCTTGGGATCTGAAGTATGGAGAACTCTTAAAAGTTGTAATGCTTTTAGAAATGCAGATTTTACAATGTTATTGATGTGATGCTGAAAGTTTAACTTACAGTCGATAAAAATACCTAAATCTTTTACAATATCAGAAGTATTTAAAGGTATACAATCAATGTAATATGTGATGGACGGATTGTATTTGCCGATGTGAATAACAATGGTTTTTTGGATAGAAATTTCAAGTTGCCATTTCTTACTCCAATCACAAACAGAGTCTATTGCATTTTTGTTTAAGAATTTTCTTAAAAAATGGCGAAATATGGATGAAAATAAGGAAAATATGGAATATGGACAAAAAGTCCGAAATATGGAAAAATATGGATTCTAAAATGCAAGCTAGAAGGTTCAAATCAAGTGGAAAACGTGCTTTACGTGGTTTTCAGGCCGTTCTGAGTGCGCAGAAAAAATATGGATTTCCATACATTTGCGAGCCCTAATAATAATGCAATAATCAAGAAAAAAAATTGAGCACTAAAGAATTAATGAAAATTTATTTTTAAATGATAAATTAAATGATAATGATTAAATAATCTAATATTCAGGGAGTAGCCAGGGTAGGAGAAAGGAGGGATTCCCCCTCAAGATGTCAAAATAAAAAAAAACAAAAGTCCTCACCTGTTGAAATTTTTTAAGGATTTTTTTGAAAAATTTGAAAAAGTGACCGACTTCCTTTAAAATCGCCGAAAATTTTCAAAATTTTAAAAAACGCTCCTCCCCGGGGGGTGATTCCCCCCCAAGCCCAAATCCTGGCTACGCCTCTTCTATTAAGTAATTATGGATAAAAACTCCAAAATTCATAAACTTTTTGACAAACTACGCAAATACATTTCTGAAAATTTTTCTGACCTACAATCATGAAACTTTTCCATTAGTACCTGTTTAAGAAATTTGACCTCCTTCACAACGGCGTCACTTGATTGCTGATCTATCGCCAATTGCCGCTTCAACGCGTACCATTTGCCGTCGAGCACATCCTGGACCGTGAACACGAGAGCAAATCCGCCCTCAGCCAACAAACTCCGCACGGCATATTGCCGTCCTGCAATGGTCAGCGTCTGGCCGACCAGCGGATGCGATTTACCATCTGAATTAAAATACAAAAAAACATTTTCTAAAAATATTCAGGTTTTTATTAACAAATTTTCAGTCATGCTATTTTCCATTTTTTACTGATTTTTTTAGGACATCTTACTNTTTTTTTTCTCCAAAGGCAAAATTTTGATCAATTTCCTTAAGAAAATTTGTTAAAACTTCAAAAAATTTCCCCCGATTTTTTTTTGTTACGCCCCTGCTACTAGCATATGTTCTTGTTGGATTTTGATTGGAAATTTTATGGACGCAATACGCGAAATCAGTAACCAAATTTCCTCTCATTCCTGCTGGTATCTGATCCAGTGGCGTAGCCATGGGGAGGGAAGGGGGAATTCTCCCCCCCCCCAACCTGAATTTCCAAAACCAAAAAAATGAAAGGGTCCCGTTTAATTTTTTGAAAAAATTTCACCGAAAGCAAAAATTTGGTCAATTTCCTTAAGGAAATATGATAAACTTCAAAAAATTGTCCACCGGCGACCCCGATAGAGGCCGCCGGGAGCTTCCCCCCTGCAATTGTTTCTGGCTACGCCACTGAACTGATCCAGAATCTGAACGCCCATTTAAGCAAAAAAATATTCAGACCTGTTGAATTTGCTTGAAAGATCTGGTTACTCGCCTGGCTGAGATAGCTGAAAGCAGAGCGAATCATCCTTGAAACAAGCAACAAATTTGAAATTCTGAATGTTAATTGCTTCCTAAAAAATATTCAAAGGATTATTAACCCATTTTAAAAAGGATATTTCGATTTTAAATTTTAATTGTTATCCAGAATAGAAATATGCGAACAAAATGAATGAAATGTTGTCATTTAAGAGGGCAAAGAGATCAAACATCAATCTCAAAAACGAAATGGTATATTAGGCCACGTGATGGGCTTGTGTTTGGACATTTCGTCATCAAATCGGGCTTGGACAGACGCCTCCAATGACTCCAATTTTGCAGCTGCTTCTTCACCATACAAATTTTTGCAACGAAAAGCGCGTGCTTGTTTCGCCAACTCAACATTCTCTGCATCGGTTCTGTTCTTCTTTCGATTAGCCGCTTTGAAACTCACTGAAAATTTTTATTTTAAAATTGAAAAAAAAATAAAATTTTTCTTAAAATTTATTTTAACTTACTCTTAGATGCATCAAAAAACTCATCGGCATCGCTCTGAATAGGTTCCTCTTTTTTACGCTGCTGTTCAAGTCGGCGCTTTTCATCTCCTGAAGAAAAAATGTAAAATCTGATAAATTCTCCGTTGATTTATTTTATTTAATTTAAACACTAAAAATAAAAATGGCGCTAGTTTAAAAGAAGGACGTTTTGAAAATATACAAGTATCCCTTTTAGACAAAAAAAGATTTTTTTTGGCTTTCAAATGAAAAGGGTCCCCCTCCCCTATTGAATTTATGGGTTTTCAAAACATCCTTCCTTTAAAGCAGGGCTGCCAAGTTTTTTTCTGAAAAAAAGCATCCGAGACCCTAAAAAAGCACTTGGCTGGGGCAATTGCTCGAAAAAAGCATAATTTTTAAAACATTGTAAATCTCTCTGTAACAAATGTAAACAAGAAATTTTAAGGTAAAATGATGCAAATATGAATGAATTCTCGTTGCAACAAGCAAAAGGATGTCTCTTCGCGAATTTTATTTTCTGTCTTTTTTAACTTATTTTACGTGGGAGGGCGGCCGGTGAAAATTTGAAAAATAAATGCTTCTTTCTTAAGAAATTTGATCATTTTTTGGTTTCGGCACCGGAGAAAATTTTGAGAATTTTCGACTTTTTTCTCAATAAAATTGATCGTTTTTTGGTTTCGCTGCCGGAGAAAATTTAAAAAATTAGTGCTTTTTCCTTAAGAAAATTTGTCATTTTTAAGACATTTTTTGAAGAAAAGCCATTGTGTGAGGTGGCGGCGGTCCCGATAGGGGCCGCCGGAGAAAATTTTGAAAAATTAATGCTTTTTTCTTAAGAAAAATGATCATTTTTATGTAATTTTAAAGGAAATTTGAGAAAAATTCGTTCAGACCCCAAAATAAAGCAAATGCTTTAAAAAAAGCCGACTTGGCAGCCCTGCTTTAAAGCGCCAAAAAATTCATTAAAGAAGTTTCACTTTGTTTCCGGTGCTCAAGTGTCGTCCTCATAAAAGCCTTCATTTCTTCGCTCAAAGATTCATCATTTTCGAGTGTGTATTCGGTGGTAAATTCCTTTTGAATCGAATTCCTAATTTCTTTCTTCCTTTTGTTCCTTTCTCCTTTAGTATTACACTCCAAATGTGATGAATTTATTGATGGAAGTTGAATTTCTGCTAAAATTAAAAATTAAAAATATATATAAAATCAATTGATCAAGACAAATCAGAACTTTCTAATTCAGTTGGCAAGCCATTAAATACAGCAGGATCAGGAATTTCATGTGTAGTTGTTTGAACTGAAAATAATTCAATGTCATTCGCATCATTCGGTGACGCAGTCATCGACACATTCTAAATTCAAAAATTTCGTGTTTTTCTCTTAAATTTAGCTTAAAAGAATTTTTTGAGATTTTACTAGCCTGTTTTTCCGCTTCCCAATCCGTGGTGGCCATTTGACGAGATTCTTGCTGGATTCGAACCCATTGTTGTACCAGATCATAATGTTGCCAAAATGAAACGAAATCTTGTTCTGTCAAGCAATATTCGGCATATTTGGCTCTTTTGAACGGATAATCCATTTATTATGGGAAAAACAAGCTAAAAAATCAGAGTTAAGTGAAAAAAATGGGCGTGGAAAGGAGAGGAAATAAATTAAAGCGGAGAGCGGAAGGACGATAATTGAACATTTCATCATATGACAATAATGCAAACCGCGAGCAAGAGCAACCTAAGCGAATCCCGCTCCGTTCATTCAATGATTAATTGATCGAAAATTGATTAGGATGGACTGAAATTTTGACAAAGCAAAATTAATGTCACTCTCTTTCGCTGATTTAATTAATCGCATATATGAAACATCTATTTAATTCCTCCATCTCTATTAAAATTATTAAATTTTTTGGACAGCATCAACCTCCTTTATTAAAATCAGCGCAAAAAATGTTTAATTCTATATACCGTATATACTGTTTTAATTAACCCACCTGAAATTATTAACCCACCTGTGATAATTAACCCCTTTGAAAATAGGTTGGAAAATAATCTACCCCCCTGTAATATTTAACCCCCCCCCCGTAATATTTAACCCCCCACAAAAAAGTTTTTTGATTGCATAAAAAAGAACAAAAAATTTTAAAATTCAATGTTCAATTCATCATCATCGCCAACTTCATTAACTCTGTTTTCTTTCAACACTTTTTTTGTGCCATCAAAAAAAAATTTATTATTTTATCAAAGCAAAATAACTCAAAGATTATGTACAAATATGGTTGAATCAGAGAAAGAGAATAGCGTTTTTCACATTCTCTGCAGGAAATTCAAATGCCGTATTTACGGTGCTGGGTCGTTTTAAAAAAAAGTATCATAATGGGCGTTTTAAAAAAAAAGTATCAAAACTCGATATATCCTCTAAAAACTTTTTTGTTAGACCTGTTAGACCAAATGTATAAAAGGTAAAGTTGTGCAGAATTTTATGCTCTATCTGCCGGTATAAAATTTTTTTCGAATTTCGAACAAAAATGTCGAAAAAAGTCAAAAATATCGAAAAACACGGTTTTTTCGACCTTTTTCGACATTTTTGTACGAAATTCGAAAAAAATTTATACCATTTGAATCAGCATAAAATTCTGCACAAATTTGCCTTTTATACATTTGGTCTACAGGTCTAACAAAAAAGTTTTTAGAGGACATATTGATTTTTGATACTTTTTTTTTAAAACGCCCATTATGATATTTTTTTAAAACGACATAGCACCGTATTTACGCCATAATGATTTCTCTCTGTCTGTGTCACATAAGAACAGAGAAAGAGAATAAGGAAATGGTGTCATCGCAAAGGATCCCCTCGCAAAGGATCCCCAAACTGACAAAAAAGGATCCCCATGCTCAAAAACTTTTTTGTTAGACCAGTTAGACCAAAAGTATAAAAAGCAAAATTGTGTAGAATTTCATGCTCTATCTTCTGGTATTGTTAGTTTTTCGAAATTCGAACAAAAAGTTCGAAATTTTCCCGAAATACCGAAAAATAGGGTCTTTAGGGGATATTTCGAACTTTTTGTTCGAAATTCGAAAAACAATTTATACCAGAAGATGGAGCATGAAATTCTACACAATTTTGCTTTTTATACTTTTGGTCTAACTGGTCTAACAAAAAAGTTTTTGAGCATGGGGATCCTTTTTTGTCAGTTTGGGGATCCTTTGCGAGGGGATCCTTTGTAACTACGCCAAGGAAATACTACATTGATCATGGAAATTTTAAAACAAACGCTTCGATAAATTAAGGAAATATTTCATGCTAAATACGAAAACAGACACAACAAATCGATTCCATAACTCGTATTTCTATAAAAAATAAACAATTTTTAATCGATAATGCATAAACCAAGGAAAGAGAGATACTAAAAGAAGGAAAATACATTTATGAAATGGTGAATGGCATTATTTTTGCATGCTACAGTAAAGTTTAAAAGTACGATCTAAAAAATTTTTTGGCGCGAAAACATTTGAAAAATAATCAACCCACCTGAAATTATTAACCCACCTTTGATAATTAACCCCTTTGAAAACAGGTTGAAAAATTATTAACCCGGGTTAATTAAAACAGTATATACGGTAACTAGTTTTTTTTCAAAAAGAATTTGAATGATGAATTAAGGACTATTATTTCGGTTTGGGGTTATTGCAAATGCTAAAAATTTATTTTTTTCAAGCACGAAAAATTAAGATAGCACCTGTTTAAGTAAAAATACCCATGCAGCGCCCTAGGCTATATGGGATTTTTTCTCATTCAACCGATTTTATTCTCTTACGTGTTCGTAAAGAAAATTGTTAATTAATTATGTATAGCAAAGACCGCACAGATCAAAGATCAATTTTCATTAACTTTCGCAGTAAATTCTTTTTAAATTAAAAGACCAAAATGTTGCCCCAACGGCGGATCAGAAAATATGATCACAAATTGTCCGATGGACGGGAGCTGATTTATTATGATGACGGGGATACGAAATTGGAACCATACCGGAGGCCCGATGGCCGTGAGTTTTTCCCGAGACCGGAACCAGCCAGGATGCGCCAGGCAATTTAAATTTTTTTACACAAAAGGGTCTTTTTCGCATTATTTGATGGTTTAGTAAGTAACATGAATTTGTGTAACTTTTTTTTTTGTCAAAAATTAGTATTCCTCATATTGTACTCATTTAACAATCTTTTTTCAAAAAAAAAATTAATAAAAAAATAACCCCATTTTTTAAAATTAATTTAATGGTTTTTTGTTATTTTTAGTGGATTTTTTTTGTTTAAAGATTTTTATTTTTTTATTCGCGTCATATTCACGATGATTGTTGCCCTACAACGGATGTTGCTATTATTTATCGGGCAATTCCCTTTAAATCGGGTGCTACTTTCATGGCTGTGGCTGTTAATCAGTTCCCAATTCTCATTTTAGGTCACACAAAAATCAAAATTTTTTCAACATTTTCAAGTTGAGTTCAAATTTTTGAGAAAACACGGACCAGTGTCACGTACCAGTAGTCAGGTGGGATACGTATAACGTAGTCACGTAGTAAAAACACGTGAAAGTACGCTACGTGAGTTAGCACGTGTCGTCAAAAAACACCAGTAGAATGCATCACGTACTTCAATAAGTTCGTGTACTTACTACGGCACGGGTTTGAACTCTATTTTCAACAATTGCGCCTAAAAACTTTTAAAATAGAAAGGCGCCAAAATGAAATTCAAATTTAATGCCCTTTTAGTCGGAAGTACTACCATATTTTGGTATATGGTGGATTAATAATATTTTGTGTATTTGGACCAGATGAAACCAAGACCAAACCAAGAATACCCATGTTGATTTCCATGGCCACGATCTTTTATCTTGTGAACTTGGCCACTCCATCTTCCATATTAATCTTAATCTGATCATTCTGAAAAAATATAATAGTCATGGCCCAATTCCCTTATCCAGGACCCGCTGACCGGTGAGTGGGTGACCATGGCGTGCGCGCGGCAAGACCGCGTGTTCCTGCCGCCCGCGGAATTTGACCCGTTGGCCCCGCAAACCGCATCGAATCCCTCCGAGATCCCGGCCAACTACGATGTGGCCGTTTTCGAGAACAAATCGCCATCCTTTGGTCCATTGCTGGAGGCGGAGAAGGCGCCCGAGGGGTTGGAGGACCTGCATTCTGGAATTGGACTGGGCCGGGAACTGGTGTCGGTGGGTTGGAAGTGCAAGAAATGAAAATGCAAAATGAAAAATTCGGCCTGAAATTTTGCCAAAACCTGGATTCGGAACTAAAATGGATTCTCAGTCCAGATCCAGAATCGGTCGCGAAGGCCTATGGCTTGTTTATTAAAAAGTTTGTATTTACCCAAGGATGGTTATGAACTGATTGAACTTGAGAGGTTCATCATCAACGGATTAACCATATTGTCCTCATATGACTCGGTTGGATTAAACTCTCATTTCATGGCGAATTCTGAATTGATATATATTTTTTGAAGCAAAAATTGATTGTCCAACAATGAATAAAATGTCAAGGTTGGACGCTGTGAGGTGGTTTGCTTTACGCCCGAACGGACAGGTTCCTTTGGCGCCCTGACTCCATCGCGCGCCCGAACTGTCATCGAGGTGGGCGGGTATGGGTAATGGGTACTAGAGAGGATAGGACCACACCGGTTTGACCGGTTTGGGGAACCCGGTTTTCGGTTTCCCAGTTTTCGGTTCGGTTAATTATCCGATTTTGTCCTACCCTGGTACTAAGGTCTGCCAAATCCTGTTTTTATATGACCAACTCGCCTATCGTCGCCTGATTTTTTGGCTGTCCGCCAAATTAAAATTTCTCTAAAAGAATGGGATCTTGATTCTTGACCATAATAGAGTCAATTCTGACAAAATCACTCCCTTCTGCTGATCAGAGTCCTTGATCGATCAAAGATTTTTATTCCTATTGGTCCCTCCGAATTCTGACACAATTATTCATTTTTTGGGATTTTTAATTTCAGGCTTGGGCAGACAGAACCGCGGCCCTTTCGGCAATGCCCAACATCCAACAAGTGTTTCCGTTCGAGAACCGAGGCGAGATCATCGGTGTCACGTTGCATCATCCTCATGGCCAAATCTACGCTTACCCTTACGTTACACCAAAGACCCAAGCACTGATGCGGTCATTGGAAAAATACGGTAAATGATCACAAAAAACGACGGAATGGGATAGTGTTAGGAAGAGCTAAATGAATGATTGGTCAACTTTAACCGAACTGAGAGGATTTAATACAAATCAAAAATCGTGGGAAGATGATGGATTGGGTCGTGTGATTTGAATTTGGCGCGGGCATTTTATTCACATTTGACATTTTATCCCATTGAAATTCATTCCCATCCCTTCGTTCATTTTTTATTCAGTCTTGTCTTGGACAATTTCACTCCTTAATTTGTAGAGTGAATAAAATATTTCCTTCCTGCCTTCCTTGTTTTTATATATTATATTCGACCTTCGGGTTCGATATTATATTTTACTATTTGGATTTTACCAATCCCGGAATTGGTACCTTGTTGTCCGTTTTGATCGGATTTCTCCTGTCATTCATCCCTATCCTTAACCCCCTCCTTTCCCTGAACCGGACCCAAAAGACGCTCATAGTCTTACGTGGAGGAGCCGACCGGCCTATTTTTCACTGCAGTCAATTGCTTTCCCTGATTCCTACATTCCGTTCCAAAGATGTTAAATAATATGAATTCCGGTTATTTTGCACAAAATTCCCAACATATTCCAGTTTATGCTCAAAATCCTTTACCGAATAATCAAGTATATTCTCAGAATATCCAATCATTTCCGCATTATCCAGCTATGCTACCAAATCATTATCCTTCTCCATCCATTCCATATGCACAGTTTCAGTCCACTCCTGTCCAACAAAATCAATCGATCGATCCCCATTCGGTCGTGTCGCCCAACAGACCACAAGCGAATTGGGTCAATTCAAGCCAATACCCAAATACCCACAACATAAATCCTTATTACACAAGTCATCCACCCAAAAACTATGTCAGTGTAGTCCCTCAAAATGGGGCACTGCCTACGATCACCAATTGTCAGCCCCAATTAACTTATACCTACAGTCCACAAAGTTCCATTTCTTCACCCACCATTCAGACCATACCCGGCCAAAACATAAAATCTAATCAATTTTATGATCTTTCGGTTCAGTCAGAAATATCAAATTACAAAACAGTAAATCCTCCATCCACTTATGGTCAACAGAACACAACTCCTCGGCCGGATCCTTATTCATTTTTATCTAAGGATCTTTCCCAGAACAAAGCTAGTCCCGACATCGGACCAGATCCTCAGAAAAGTCCCAGTCTAATTCCATCCGATTCCACGCAAATGCCAACATTAAAAATGGGCAGAATCGAAATCACAACAAACCAATTAATTCCCACATCGAATGAAAAATTTCAGTGTCCCTTAATTCAAAAAAGTCCAACAAAGCCAAAAAGTTTATCGGAATTTGAAGATTTCGGAGAAACATTCATAAATTTATTTGCAACTGACAATGGAAATTTAAATATTACTGCAAATTCAGAAACTGTGGACCTACCCCCTGATTTTACTAGTGAAAATCCCGAGAAGATGGACTTACCCTCTAAGTTGGAGTCCCCCCAAAAAGTACCAAAATTAATTGAGTTTAAGAAAAAGGACCTAGCAAATTCTCGCACTGGAAATGATCCCAAGAAAATTCCTTCTCTTCTTTCTCTAAAAATACCTAATCCTTACAGACTCACCAGGTCTGCATGGATCACAAGGGACATGCCATCGGAGGAACTCGAATATCGGAATCTTCGAGGATTTCCCTTAATATGGCCACCCAAATCTTTATCTGATTCCCACCAAAACATGCCCAATAATCAAAAATTGAATGTCTCACAAAAGAGTCAAACTAGTTCTGGTAAAAATCAACGAAAATCCAAACAGAGGCATGAATTTTGCACCCCTAAAGTCAAAAAGTCAGTCAATCTGGAATTGCCGACGGGGACGTCAGCTCATGTGGAGAGGGGCGAGGCACGATGCCAACCCCGCAATTCTATCCACCCCTCGACCAGTTCCTGGGATGCCAATCCCTATTTGGCCAGCCCCTTTCCATCCTGTCAATTTGCTCACAATGCAAAACGGCCATATTACCACCATCGATATCCATCCACCTGTGGTGGATCCCCTCCCTCTTTTTCCAGTTGCAGATGCTCGTGCCATCACCAGTGTTGCTGCTGCTCACATTGGATCCGGCTGTGTGCTTTGCTTGGCCATTGGCAACCGGAACTGCGGGACGCTGCTTTCGAGGGCGACTTCGGGACGAAGTCTTGTCGGAACCGGAGGGACGTGGGAAGATGATGGATTGGGTCGTGTGATTTGAATTTGGCGCGGGCATTTTATTCACATTTGACATTTTATCCCATTGAAATTCATTCCCATCCCTTCGTTCATTTTTTATTCAGTCTTGTCTTGGACAATTTCACTCCTTAATTTGTAGAGTGAATAAAATATTTCCTTCCTGCCTTCCTTGTTTTTATATATTATATTCGACCTTCGGGTTCGATATTATATTTTACTATTTGGATTTTACCAATCCCGGAATTGGTACCTTGTTGTCCGTTTTGATCGGATTTCTCCTGTCATTCATCCCTATCCTTAACCCCCTCCTTTCCCTGAACCGGAC
>LDKF01002343.1:0-30044 GCA_001026735.1 Rotylenchulus reniformis | reverse complement strand
CCTATACCATATTCTATTCAAAAATATAGGAAAAATCTTATTTTTGGCCAAAAAATCGAATATCGCATATCGATTATTCGATACCAAAATGAACGAATGTCGAATAAAATCGAATATCGAACATTTTCGAATCCATCCATAAGCATGAACATGATTGCACAACACCACCTACTTGTCGCTCCAATTTTTGTTGTTTTTAAATATAAAACAGTATCGGGCACAATCGGTGAATGGCGTGAGTTGGCCGCCCGTCTCCAACACAGTGAATATCGTATTTTGGCTCTTAGTAGTGGTACGGTAGTCAGCGTAGAGTATACAGTAAGGCGGATCATAGGCGGAAATCTGTGAATAGCAAAGAAGTTTGAATTCTTTAGAAAATCCCCGAATTATTCTCTCGAATACACTAATCTAAGGCCAAAAACTTATGCCTCAAATTCTGGTGCTATGACTTGGAGAAATACTAAAAAACCAAAGTTAGATTCGAAAAATTTATATACAACGAGAATCAATATGAAATTTGCAAAGTTGACCATTGGCTGTTCGAATTTTAATTATTAAATTTAGCCAAATGGGCATTTTTAATATCTCAATACCCAAATTGATGGCTTCCTGAATCACCAACCAGAGTGAAGGTGATTGCCACCGACAGCAGAAGGCAGAAAATTATGGATGGCATGTTGCCCAGTGAAAATTGGTCTGGAATTTTGCATTTGGACATAAAAAACAATTTAAAAAATTAACTGAGGCTATTCCGTAGTTTAGCTCTTCTTTAAAAATTGGAAATGATATATAATTTTAATATATCCTGATTTTACGCCCCCTGGGTTGTCTTCAATAGGAGCTTAAAATCATAAAATTCGTCAGAATATCATATCTGATCATCTAATGTCAGATTCGCGTGTGAAAGGTTCAATTGAAATTTAAAAACTTTAGTAATATTATAACGAGACTTTCTAGCTAGTGAATTCAAAAATCTTGTCTCATTATTATTAGAGATCGGAAAATTTTCGAATTCTAGTTCTAGTTCTAGTTTCTAGTTTTCGCGATTTCTAGTTTTCTAGTTTTTTCTAGTCCAAAAAACTAGAAAAAACTAGAACTAGAAAAAACTAGAGAAATTTTGACCCAGATCTAGGTTCTAGTTCTAGTTTTTTTACAATGCGCTAAAATAGCCAATAAAATGTCAAATTTTCTTAAAAACCTATTTAAATAAGTAATAAAAATAGATGCGATGATAACAAACATAGATAAATAAAATCAAATAATGATGTTTATCAAATAATAATATTAATTTCAATATTGGAAATTGATTTGCGGCAATGCTTTGTTTAAAAAGACAAGCATTTCTGCTGTTTTGGACTTAAGCTGAGAACGCCGGTAATCGTAAACATCCCGAGCGACTTTGAAAGTTTGTTCACTGGGCACGCTAGTGGCTGGGATTGCTAAGTACTTTCTGGCGATTTTGTTCAACTTTGGAAATTTTCCTTCCATCTTTTTCTACCCAATACATGGCTCGCTTTGAGCATCACCGACTTCCAGAGGCAATAAGGGCATTTCCAAATAATTTTTGAATTCATCGTCTTCCGAATGATTTGCTAAGATTTATTTGGCGCTATATGAAAGACGGTTACTTTTGAAAATCCACTAAAAGGGTCCCCCTTTTATGCCAAAANTTTAAATTTTCCGAAAATTTTGAAAAATTTTTAGTTTTATCTTAAAATTTTTAAAAAATTTTCGCAAATTTTTTGAAAAAATTTCGAAAAAACTTTTTTAAATTTCTATTTTTTATGAATCTTCAATTTTTATTTAAAAACATCACAAGGAAATAGTTAAATTGATTATAAAAAGGCTTAATACGCTTTTTAGAAAAAATTTTTGAATTTTTAGGTCATATTTTGGGGAAAAAATTTCCCTATTTTTGCCTATTTTCGCTAGATAGCTCCCTATTTTCTCCCTATTTTGGCACTTTTTTTCTCCCTAATAGGTCCCTATTTTCGCTTAGGGGAATTCCCTAAAATTTGACACCCTACAAATCACACATGTCGCGGTTTTTCCATCAGCGCTTTTCGTGAATTCCGATATTAAAAGGCAAATTATTTTTAGTTATCATTTTCTTCTAAGTGATAATTAATGATAAATCGTCAATAATAATTTTTCGCTTCCGAAAAAATGGCATTCGCTTCCGAAATGTTCAAGAATTATAGCAGATTTTTTTGGGTTTTTACTGCATTTCTGCTTAAGAAATTTCGAAAAAACAACTAGAAAAAACTAGAACCAGAGAGTCTAGTTCTAGTTCTAGTTTCTAGTTTTCGCGATTTCTAGTTTTCTAATTTTTTCTAGTCTAAAAAACTAGAAAAAAACTAGACTAGAAAAAAACTAGGAAAAAACTAGACTAGAAAAAAACCAGAAAAAAACTAGAAAAAACTAGATCTGGATCTAGAACTAGTCCGATCTCTAATTATTATCATATGATCAGAAAATTTAAGCTTTAGCAGTGTTAGATTTTTTGTCAAAGCATTGTACATATTGAAATTATTCAGTCCAGAGCCAATCGGATTATGCGCTCCCAAAAAATGCAGAAAAATCCCTTGATTTTTTTTTGAAGTTTTCAGGGAATTTGATAAAAATTTCTTGTAACGATAATAGTATTATCTAGGATGTCTAATTATGCTGTTTTGACAAATTTTCAAATGCCAAATTTTCAATTTTCTTTAAAAACCTATCTGAATGTAATGTCAATGGCAAGTTGAACATTAACTTCCTAAGATTTATGTCCTTAGGTTTTTACTGGCGAAAAAATAGTCTGTAAGAAACGACTCGACGTAGAGAAAATCAAATATTTAAAAATCATAAAAATGAATGTATCTATATTTGTGGTCACAAAGAATGTTTCGATTTTTTCAAACTATATTCTGAAGCGAAAGGAAAAGAAATTAGTATGCGAATCAGTGTTTAAATGACCGGGGTTTTTCGGTCGATGACCTGAGCTGACCTGACCGAAAATTCCGGTCATCCAAAAATGACTGACCTGACCAATGACCGACCCTCCGGTCAGGTCAAGTCAGGTCATCCGGTCAGCTGACCAAAAATGACCGAAAATGATCGAAATTTTTTATCAATTGCTCTAATAAGATTTTCAAATTATATGTGCAAAAATTTTTTAAGAAGAAAAACAACCAAATAGATCAATATAAAAACGAATCATTCACGGTGGGGGTCAATCCATCCCTGCCGACTCATCCCTATCAACTCATCCCTGCCGACTCATCCCGACACTATTCATCCCTGCCGACTCATCGCCCACGACTCATCGCCCGTTGTTCTAGGGTCATTTCATCGCCCGTCGTTCATCAATTTTTCGCAAGCCAGAGATTTCAAAAAATTTCACAGCAAAAATTGTAAAAAAATTTCAGAGGCCTTGAATTCAAAAAAATAAATTCAGAAAATTTCCAGAGGCCTAATAAGACTTCCAAAAATAGCAAGGATTTTCAAAAAATTTCAAAGGCCTAGAATTTTCAAAAAAATTTTCAAAGGGCTAGGTTTTTCAGAAAATTTTCAAAAAATTTCAGAGGTCTTGAATTTCAAAAAATAATTCAGAAAATTTCTAGAGGCCTAGGATTTTCAAAAAAAAATTCAGAGGCCTATGATTTTCAGAAAAATTCAGAGGCCTAGGGTTTTCAAAAAATTTTCAGAGGCCTGGACTTTCAAAAAATTCAGAAGCCTTCATAAGCCTAATGATTTTCAGAAAAAAATCAGAGGCTTAGGATTTCAAAAAAATCGCAAACCTCGGTTTTGCGAAAAAAAAATGCATAGGCCTAAATTTTTAATAGAAATTTATAGGCAAAATTTCAGAAATTTTCATAAGTTTTGGATTTTTGAAAATTTCAGGTTTGTGATTTTCGAAAATTTCACAGGCCTGTGGTTTTCATATAATTTTTGCAGGCCTAGAAGTGCGTTGGTATCTTGGCTTTTGGTGGGTGTCAGTCTTTCGGGTTCTCGGTCTTTTGGGTGTCCGTCCGTCTTTTGCCACCGCGCCAGCTAGTGAAGAAAAACGAAAGAGTATGGTAGAGAAGGACAGAGAAACGAGAGGGTGCGTTGGAGACAAAAAAACTTTAGGCAATTCGTGCCAAAAAATAGTAAAATCAAACAAAAAAAAATCAATGAACTTTGGCAAATTCCGGTCAGTGACCGCCGGTCATGACCTTTTCGATTTCTGGTCATGACCGGATGACTTACCAGGGGTTGTGGTCATGACCGGAATGACCTGACCAGAAACCCCGGTCAGGTCAGGTCAGTCACCGGTAAGGTCAGGTCAGGTCATTTTGGTCAGTGACCAAAGCCGGTCAGGCGAACACTGATGTGAATGAATTTCGCTACAACTTATAGTTTCAAAAAATTAGAAATCTTTTTTATGGCCATGAATTTATAATGTTACCAATACATGATACCGATTATAATGATGCCGATTGATTTCCAAAATTTGGATTCTATATGTTTAAAAGGATTTTTTGATAAAATGAGAAAACCAAGCAGTCTCCCTTATCCTCTATAGGGATGGGATGGACATTTCTGCAGATGATTCATATAAATGTACAAATTCTATAGGAAAAATAGAGATGGAACTTATAATTATCAAGAAACTAGGATCTCCGTTCTGGAAATTTATAATGATTTGAAATGATTAGAGTTTATCACATCCGTCGCAGTATAAATTTGGGATCGAGCCGAATTTCGACGAGCTTCTATAACAAAATTCTGAATTATGAATGAAAAAATCGTCCAAATTTAGGTATCCTATGGTGAAGGAAATGAAGGAACAATCCTCCTTGCCCCGGACAAATTTTTTATTTTGAAATTTTTAAACCATTTTAATCAATTTTATTGTTTTCGAGGGTGCTGAACACGAATCCGAACTCGGATTTCCAAAATCTTCATCTTTTTAGTTTTGGCACATTTTTGCCAACATTCAATTATTTCACTACATTTTAATTTTTATCCCGGAAAGGAATTTCTTTTAGATAAATTTTTCTGTTTTTGGGTTCTAACTTTAGCATTTAGTAATTTTTTCAAACGACCAAGCATCGTCCATTCCCCAGAATCAGAATTTGCACAATCAGAAATATAAAAAAATTGAATACAATTGAGATCTTCTGAATGTTCATATTAATGGGCTGGCCACGCAGTGACCTAGAAAAATATCTCCGCAGCTTTTTTGGTCGATTTGGGTCAACAATCACAAAAAAACTAAGCAGACGGAAAATTTTATATGTCTGGTGAGTTTTTTTGCAATTTTTTGACCTAAATCGACCGAAAAGCTGATGAAATTGTCTGCATTGATCCCTCCTCATCCTCTCCTGATAGAACTAAATTCCATTTTTTATACTTTTTTTGCTAATTGCATTATTGGTTGGATTTGCGTTTTTTGGGTAACGCGCAAGCACGCGGGTTTCGGGGTGCTGAGCCGTTAAAAAAAAACCGCCACGAGGGGCGTTAAAAAAACCGCCACGAGCTATAGTCTGTACGAAAACTTTTTTGTTAGACTTGTTAGACCAAAAGTATAAAAGGCAAAGTTGTACAGAATTTTATGCTGATTCGAATGATATATTTTGTTTTTCGAAATTCGGCCAAAAAGTTCGAAATTTTCCCGAAATACCGAAAAATACGGTAAATAGTAAATAGTAAATAGTAAATGTAAATAGTGTAGGGTAGAGTGGGAGGCTGATCCCAAGATGGTTATTATGCTACTTTACGATGCTTTTTATAAAAAAATATATGACATTTTGATCTGCTGCAATCATGATAAACAACTTAAAAATATCTTTTGGAACAGAAGATTATAGGGGGGGACATAATTTATATAAAAAATATAATATTTTATAAATTACGATCCATTCGCTACTAGTGATAATACATAAAATGGAAATTTGGAATTGATTAACCAGGCTTTGAACCATCTTGCAGCGAATTCCTTATTGCAAAATATTATAGATGAACAGAGAAAAAGAATGAACAGAGAAAAGAAAGTCAGACAACGTTATAATTTAAAGCAAATGCGTCATAATTACGAAGGATGCGTCATAATCACGAGTGATGAAAAAATAAATTGAAATTTTATTCCATTTTTTGCGCCGATTATAAAAGTATAAATTCCAAATCTTGAAATAATGAGTTTGGCGGGCCAATCAAATTAGCTAGCACAACAACGGCCAAAGGAAATGCCAAACAGGCAAATTTGATGTTCATTTATGACAAATTTCATACACGAAATTAATCTATGTTATTGTAACGAACGACAGTGAAAAAAATTATTATTTTAGCTTAAATCATTTATGTAAAACAATAAATTTTCGGTTTTAATTGATTTAAATTTTTAAAGATGTTCATTCTCCCCCCCCCCCATTGTTAAATGCTTGATCCTAACGGGAAAGACACCATCAACGCCATTCACTTTGGCCATTTCTCAAATTATATTCCTCTTTTTACGGTTTATTTTCATCATTGTCATTATTTTTCTCCAATCACAATGATTCATCCGAAATCCGATAAATGGAGGGGGAACAGGGGGTAGTTTATTCATTTTATAAATTCATCTTCCCATATTTTTTGCCCATTTCTCTCCTACCAACATCAAAAGACACATAAATTGGTTTATTTCAGGGTTGGGCCGAGTGCCAACCTCCCCGTGGACTTTTTTAGTTACCATCCCTGCGGTGGCTAATATATGTACATACACCCCTAATAATGGGCATTTTGATAGCAGAATTTGACCAAATGTTATGAATTTCGAGAGAAAAGAAAGTTTTGCTAAAAATAGCTTTGCTAAAAAATTTTAGCGTTTGCTAAACATATCAAAATGGGCGTTTGCCAAAAAGTATCAAATTAGTATTTTTCCAAAGGGTATCATATAGTGAATAAAGTATCAAGAATTGAGAATATTCTAAAAAATAATTAGTAAATACTAAAAAAGACTAGTCAATCATAAATAGGAACTCATTCAGTATAGACGTGAAATTTATACAACTTAATAAAGATTAATTATTTTTTAAATTTTTGTACCATTAAATTAGAGGTTGCATAGAATCGAAATCGGAAATGTTTCGAGAGTCCCGGACATCCCATGACCAAAGTGCCAGAATCGGTTTTCAGAGTTGCGGTCAATTCCGGTTCTGGTTTTGTAAAAAGTCCCAGTTCCTTGGCGTTCTACGATAAATTTACCTTTTTATATGTAATTTATATTGATAATTATATGCCATTAAATATTTATAGCCATTTTATACTTATATTCCTTATTATATTTATATTAGTTGATACTTTTTGGCAAATGCCGCTTTTGATACTTTTTTGGCAAACGACTCAGCACGGAAAAAACATCATCAAACTTCTTAAGAAAAATAACTATAATTTATTAAAATTCCCAAGAGAGCCAGGATCTTTTAAAACATGGCTTACCAAAATTTTTCAGGCTTTTAAAATGATCCGATTTTTTCAAACTTTCAGAAGTAAGGATCCCAAGTTGCGTATTATATGAAAAATAATAAAAAAATTATATTTACATTAATTTTTTAAAATTTTCGGAAAATTTTTGATGGTAAAAAGGACAGAAAAATTCTTAGTCCCGCAGGGACCCCACGGAATTATCACCGTCCCCGTGTTCCTCATCCCAGATTATCCCAATCCCCCGCGGGGAATATTCAATCCTAGTTTATTTTTGATATTAATTATTTAATAAATACTCTCTTTTTTTTAACGCATTTGCCATGCCGTTGTTGGTGCTTTTGCTCGTCGGCGGAATCGCTCTTATGGTCCTTCCGAACGCTCTCACATCAGACATATTTACAGGTTTTTTTTGTTTATTTCCTTTACTTTTCTCATTTCAAATTTTAGGGTATCCCAAAAATTCTTTTCGTATTGACCCATTAAAATTTTTAGAAAATTCTTTTGAAATCATAAAAAATTTGGTGTCAAATGAAAACTTCTGTCTTTAGATTATTATGGAAATTTTTTAATTTTTGATGCACAGGTTTTTTTTAAATTTTTGATGCACAAAAATGGTCTGTGAACAGGTAGATTCGATGTATAGTAAAGTATAAATTGTTAAAAAAATCGGGAAAAAACAAAATCGATACCGGGCATAAGTAGGCATTTTAAACAGGAGAACACGATTAATTTTTGGGTAGGGCCCAAAATTCGAACATCGTGTCGAAACTCCCCGAAACTCAGGGTTTATAAATGATTTCAAAAGAATTTCTAAAATATTCTAAAAAAAAGTCAAAACGAAAAGAACTTTTGGTAAGGTAGTATTTTCTTATTATGGGGGGGGGGGGGGGGNAGCACGATTTTAACAAAGGAGAGGGCATTGAAAATATAAAAATTATTTTTTAATTTTAAATCAATTAAAAGACATAAATTTTTGGATTTTTAACGAATTTTCTCCCCCTTTTAAAAAAATTCTCCCCTTCCCCTGTTAATGTTTTTTGCGGTGCTAGGACGTTAAAAAAAACCGCCACGAGGGGCGTTAAAAAAAAACCGCCACGAGCCATAGTCTGTACGAAAACTTTTTTGTTAGACTTGTTAGACAAAAAGTATAAAAGGCAAAATTGTTCAGAATTTTACGCTGATTCGAATGGTATAAAAAATTTTCTAACAAAAAGTTCGAAATATCCCCTAAAAACCGTATTTTTCGGTATTTCGGGAAAATTTCGAACTTTTTGTTAGAATTTCGGAAAATTTTTTATACCATTCGAATCAGCATAAAATTCTGAACAATTTTGCCTTTTTGTACTTTTTGTCTAACAAGTCTAACAAAAAAGTTTTCGTACAGACTATGGCTCGTGGCGGTTTTTTTTTAACGTCCTAGCACCGTTTTTTGCTCCTCATCAAACACATAGGTACTAGAGTTAATTTTCTTCTCATCACTACAGTCCAATGCGGAGGCGAATCCTGTGACTTGAAAACCCATACATGTGTTGCGGTCGACTGTAACGGAAGTAAACAAATAAACAAATTAGTATTAATCTCAACAAATTATCTGAATTTTGTTTATAAATTTTTCTGAAATTTACACGGGTGAGAAAAATGATTTGCGAATTCCCGAATATATTAATGTTCAGATACTGAACTAAATTCATCTTTTTAGATAGACTGGGCCAAGAGTGCCCATTAGGTGGGCTAAGAGTGTCCATACAGGAGGCATGCAATGCCATATTTTCGCACTACTTTCACAAGTGTAGCGGGGATATTCAATGCTACCAATCGGGCAGCGGTGGAATCTACATTCCGCCTGCGGATCCTGATCCGAGCACCGTGAGTCCGAGCACCATCAGCCCGAGTACCAACACCCCGAGTACCATCAGCCCGAGTACCAAGACTCCGAGTACCGTCAGCCCGAGTACTGGCAGCCCGAGTACCAACACTCCGAGTACCGGCGGTCCGAGCGATGGTAACACTAACGGTAGCAGCGGCATTCGTAATGTGGCGACCTTCGGCGGGTGGATCGGAATGATGATGATCATGATGATGACGGTGGCTATGTAGTACAACCTGTTCAATGGATTAACGAACATTTGATCTGTGATCGGTATATGCAGAAGAGAAATACCGGAATTTTTTCAATTTATTTTTACCGTTTTTCTTTATTCACTATCTAAAATAAAGTTAATCATCATAATTCATATGGTCCCAGTTTATATGGATTTAAATTATAAAAAAATCTTAAAAATATGTAAAATAATCCAAATATGACAAACTTGCTGAAGGTGTATAATATAATTATCATATAATCTAATACATTTTATTTCCAAAAATTTAGTGCTCTTTTATGGTTTACCCCCTCCCATATAATTATATTATACTGTATATATAACTGTCAATAATGATTGAATCCATAATGAAATTTTCGTGTTCCAAAAATGATAAGGCGGAAAGCGAAAAGCGATGATTCAATAATTGTGCAAAAAAAAAGAATCTATGAATGTGCAAAAAAAGCTGTCAAAAATTCTTCAAAAAAGAAAAAATGATTCGAAAAAATCATTAAAATATTTTTAATTTCCAAAAAATTTGAAATATTGAAAAAAAGCAAAATATGGAAAAATATTAAAAATATAGGCAAATGTTGATTTAAATATAGACGCAAATATGGAATATAAAGGTAACCCTCTAATATAAAGATACCCTCTATTATAAGGGTAACTTTCAGCCTAGGTTGAAAATTATAAGGGTATACCCTTATATTAGAGAAAATACGGTATATACTGCAATCGCCAAAGCAAGATCAACTTAATCCTCTTTTTGTGATCTAACGACGAAATTGAAGCGAAAAGCATTTATTTGGTATATACCTAAATAGATGATGGATGGTTAAAAAGGTCAAAATGCAAAAACACACAATTTTTGACATCAAAGCTTGAATGAATTTCAGGCCGTATAAATAAAGCCAATAGCTAATGGCTTTGAAGAATTCAACTGGTGTCCTTTTTGATCGAGTTGGGTAAAATTTCGAACTCGTCGACATTTAGGAAAAGTTGTTGCTTTAAAAATTGTTTATGTCCAATTTTCTGCTTTTTTTTAGAATTTTGGTGCCCAATTTTCCGCCTGATGTCCAGTAGTTTTCGGTGTTTAATTTTCCGGATTTTTACTTCGATATCCGTTTTCTGCTAGTGTCCATTGTCGCATTTAGGCAAAATGCGCTTCAGCCCTAGACCGGACTGAAATTGATCATTCTTTGATCACACTCAAATGTGTGTTTTTTGCCCCAATTCGCCCAATTTCCACCATCCCCACATTCCATCTTGTTTGTGATTTCTCCCAATTCTTTGCTCCCTTTCGCCGAATACCACCCAAACTGGCCTTGTTACGTCAATCCCTCCACTCTCGATTGTGCCTTTATAAGTCGCCCAGTATGCCCCACATTTTGTCTTTCGCCAGTCTTTCGCCTCAGTCATCAGCATCAGTCAACAGCGTACAGCGACAACAGAAGCCCTCCAGAAGAGGCCCAGCGACAGAGAGACCCAGCGAGCCCAGCGACAGCGAGACCCAGCGAGCCCGACGACAGCGTCCAACAGATCCATCCATTCCAACCACCCCCTCCCCCTCATTGTCCACAATTGTCCCATTTCCATCCCTGGATAAACCTCTACCCCACGACTTGGCGACCCTAACCAAGCGGCAGCGCCGCACCCGAACTGTGTCCGATCCACCAACCCCCGGATCCCACAGTTAATGGCGACCCTGGCAGGATACAACTGACCGACAACGACCTGCACGACACGACCACTGACCGGCCCAGCAGCTCCAGCCCGTCAAGAAGCACAGGACCACACTCAACAAACGGTAGAGAGGAAGGGACAACAAAGGGGAACACTCAGGAGATTGAAGTTAATCCTTTGACGATTACTTCTTTCTCATTGATCGCCTTAAGTGCTTTGACCACTTTTGGCTTTCCACAGGACAAAACCAAGTCCAACAATTGTCTTAAGTCCTTTGACGACTTTTGACTTGGCAATTGTCATAAGTCCTTCGACGACTTCTTGACTTAGCCAAACAGCGCAGTGCGAACCCAAAAGCACAACTGCGCAATGTCGGGACCAATTCAAGGCAAGATTCACGCCGCCTTGAAGGCCATCGCAAAGGCCAAAAATGCAGCAGACTTCTCAGCGCAGCCTGACAACACAAAGCCAACGGAAGTGAATGCATACACACTCGAAAGCCAATTGGAGCGCTGCAGAAGGGAAATCCGGATGATCGAATCCGGCATCGATGATCTGCGATCAGCAAACAGCGATTGGACTGACCTCCTGAGGAAGATGTCAAGCAATGACAGAGAAGCGGAGGAAGAAGTCTACTACAAGTTCCAGAAAGACAGGAAGCTCAGCGAAAAGACGGATGAAGCAACGGACAAGATGCAGTCACTAAGAGACATCGAAGACAAGCTGGCAGTGCACGCCAAAATCTACCGAAATCGAGCAGAGAGAGAAGAGAGAGCCGAGAAGCTAGCCCACGCCAGAGCACTCCAAGAAGCAACCCAAGCAGCGCAAGTNGTTTTCGGTGTTTAATTTTCCGGATTTTTACTTCGATATCCGTTTTCTGCTAGTGTCCATTGTCGCATTTAGGCAAAATGCGCTTCAGCCCTAGACCGGACTGAAATTGATCATTCTTTGATCACACTCAAATGTGTGTTTTTTGCCCCAATTCGCCCAATTTCCACCATCCCCACATTCCATCTTGTTTGTGATTTCTCCCAATTCTTTGCTCCCTTTCGCCGAATACCACCCAAACTGGCCTTGTTACGTCAATCCCTCCACTCTCGATTGTGCCTTTATAAGTCGCCCAGTATGCCCCACATTTTGTCTTTCGCCAGTCTTTCGCCTCAGTCATCAGCATCAGTCAACAGCGTACAGCGACAACAGAAGCCCTCCAGAAGAGGCCCAGCGACAGAGAGACCCAGCGAGCCCAGCGACAGCGAGACCCAGCGAGCCCGACGACAGCGTCCAACAGATCCATCCATTCCAACCACCCCCTCCCCCTCATTGTCCACAATTGTCCCATTTCCATCCCTGGATAAACCTCTACCCCACGACTTGGCGACCCTAACCAAGCGGCAGCGCCGCACCCGAACTGTGTCCGATCCACCAACCCCCGGATCCCACAGTTAATGGCGACCCTGGCAGGATACAACTGACCGACAACGACCTGCACGACACGACCACTGACCGGCCCAGCAGCTCCAGCCCGTCAAGAAGCACAGGACCACACTCAACAAACGGTAGAGAGGAAGGGACAACAAAGGGGAACACTCAGGAGATTGAAGTTAATCCTTTGACGATTACTTCTTTCTCATTGATCGCCTTAAGTGCTTTGACCACTTTTGGCTTTCCACAGGACAAAACCAAGTCCAACAATTGTCTTAAGTCCTTTGACGACTTTTGACTTGGCAATTGTCATAAGTCCTTCGACGACTTCTTGACTTAGCCAAACAGCGCAGTGCGAACCCAAAAGCACAACTGCGCAATGTCGGGACCAATTCAAGGCAAGATTCACGCCGCCTTGAAGGCCATCGCAAAGGCCAAAAATGCAGCAGACTTCTCAGCGCAGCCTGACAACACAAAGCCAACGGAAGTGAATGCATACACACTCGAAAGCCAATTGGAGCGCTGCAGAAGGGAAATCCGGATGATCGAATCCGGCATCGATGATCTGCGATCAGCAAACAGCGATTGGACTGACCTCCTGAGGAAGATGTCAAGCAATGACAGAGAAGCGGAGGAAGAAGTCTACTACAAGTTCCAGAAAGACAGGAAGCTCAGCGAAAAGACGGATGAAGCAACGGACAAGATGCAGTCACTAAGAGACATCGAAGACAAGCTGGCAGTGCACGCCAAAATCTACCGAAATCGAGCAGAGAGAGAAGAGAGAGCCGAGAAGCTAGCCCACGCCAGAGCACTCCAAGAAGCAACCCAAGCAGCGCAAGTCCAAGAGGGACAACCCCAGGTGGCACATGCATCATTGTACCAGCTCCCCATCATCCAGCTCGAGAAGTGCAACGGACAACGGAACCGCTGGACGGAATTCATCGAATCCTTCCGCGCAGCTGTGGATGGAAGAGCAGGCACCAAAGCGGAAAAGCTCAACCTCCTGAGGGGACTGCTTGAAGGTGAACCGCGCGCTCTCATCGCAGGACTGCGACTCGAGGACCGGAACTACGACATAGCACTGCGCATGCTCATGGACACCTACGGTGCCAAAGAAGAACACATCCGCGATCTGCATCTGGAACTTGCCAACCTGAAGCCCTGCAGCAACGTGCGCGAAGCCAAAGAACTCCTGCTGAAAATCGAACGCATTGCAAGAGAGCTGGAGTATGCAGGCGAAAACATCGAAGGACCACAGACGTATCTGATGCTGGAGAAGAAGCTCACGCCTGGACTACTGCGCACCATCATCATCAAGAAACGCGAAGACCCTGCGGGCTGGACAACGTCACAATTCCGGAAAGCCCTCAGCGACGCCATCGAAAGAGAATCAGAAATCCTTGAGGTCATGCAAGAATATGGCCACACGAAGTTCCACAAGTCAAGGGAACAACAGCGACACCCACATCCGCAACAGCGATGGCCACAACAGGATCCACGGGGATCACATCAAGACAAGCGCAATACAGCGTACAGCGGATCGACACTTGACAGCGGAAGAGAGCCTAACACAAAGAGATATGGCTCAGACAGGGGATCAACCCATTCAGCGCACAGCGATCAAGGAAGTCATCGGCAACCGCCGTACCCATGCACATTTTGTAACGGCAATCACTGGCACGAGGAATGCCGCCAACATCCCACGATTCAACAGCGAAAGGCAATTGTCAGAGAAAAGCGACTCTGCTACAAATGCCTGAAGAGAGGACACAACGCGAGACGATGTCCGAGAGCATTGAGATGCTTCTACTGCAAGCAACAGCATCCGGCAGCATTGTGCCAACAACACGTGCAGATGAGAAATGAGGAACTGCACACCTCAGCGAACGTGCGAGCAACAGCGAACAGACAATGCCATGCAACGAGGGACGATGACAAGCGAGCTCTGTTGATGACAACAGAAGCAACACTCTTCAATCCAGAAGCCGCAGAAAAAAGCATCACAGCGACAGTGTTCATCGATCCCGGCAGCCACAAGTCATTCATCACCGAGGAAGCAGCAAAAAGGCTGCAACTTCCAAGCAGCGGACGGGACGATTGCTACATCACACGATTTGGAGAACGACAAGCCAGGAACTACAGCAGCGAGCGCGTCAAGCTAGGCATGCTTGGCATAGCCGGAGAGAAGCTCATCACAGCTCTGAACACAACCAAGTTCATCACCAATGGACTCCCAGGGATCAACGCATCTGCTCTGAATGTCACGGAACTGCAACAGCCAAAGCTGAGATGCATTAAGAGCAAAGAGCCAGATGTGCTCCTGGGCATAGATCTGTGGCCTGAACTGCAAATGTCAAGCGGAAAGCAGCTGCAATCAGGATTCATGCACTGTTCATCGCGACTCGGAAACCTGATCTATGGAACCGGAAAAATAGATCAGACAACGGAAGCAACCAATGTCAACTTCGTCACTATGACAACTCCAGCGAAAATCAAGCCAGTCATTCACGAGCCGTACAACAGGTCAAAGCAACGACCAACAAATAGATCAACGAAGAGCCAGACCTCGGCGAGAAACAGCGGCAAGCACTCGACTACAGTTCATAGAGCAGCGGAGCGGCAAACTACAGACACGCCACCTACAACGATGACCAAATATTCAACAGCGAACATAAAGCACGGACCAACACCCCAAGGAGATGCAGGTCCACAACCGCAGCGCGTGGAAAAGCAGAAGTCAACGAACAGTGTCGCGGAAGAACTCTTCCATGAAACGGGCAGCGACAACAGATCGCAAACAGAGGCAAGCGAGCAGCAATAGGCCCAACCTCATCAGAAGCAGCAACCACAGCCAGAAGCAAGGACGAACAAAGCAGAGGTGATTCGACTCATCAAGTTCTTGCGATCAATGTGGCAGGCGACTAGAGGGACAGCAAGCAGCACATGAACGAGCCAGCAGGAGCAGCAACCAACGAGCCCACACGAGCGGTGACAACGGAGCACAAACTGGAATGAACAAGGCGCAATGAGTGCGAACGTTCGTCGCGCCGGGAGTGTCGCATTTAGGCAAAATGCGCTTCAGCCCTAGACCGGACTGAAATTGATCATTCTTTGATCACACTCAAATGTGTGTTTTTTGCCCCAATTCGCCCAATTTCCACCATCCCCACATTCCATCTTGTTTGTGATTTCTCCCAATTCTTTGCTCCCTTTCGCCGAATACCACCCAAACTGGCCTTGTTACGTCAATCCCTCCACTCTCGATTGTGCCTTTATAAGTCGCCCAGTATGCCCCACATTTTGTCTTTCGCCAGTCTTTCGCCTCAGTCATCAGCATCAGTCAACAGCGTACAGCGACAACAGAAGCCCTCCAGAAGAGGCCCAGCGACAGAGAGACCCAGCGAGCCCAGCGACAGCGAGACCCAGCGAGCCCGACGACAGCGTCCAACAGATCCATCCATTCCAACCACCCCCTCCCCCTCATTGTCCACAATTGTCCCATTTCCATCCCTGGATAAACCTCTACCCCACGACTTGGCGACCCTAACCAAGCGGCAGCGCCGCACCCGAACTGTGTCCGATCCACCAACCCCCGGATCCCACAGTTAATGGCGACCCTGGCAGGATACAACTGACCGACAACGACCTGCACGACACGACCACTGACCGGCCCAGCAGCTCCAGCCCGTCAAGAAGCACAGGACCACACTCAACAAACGGTAGAGAGGAAGGGACAACAAAGGGGAACACTCAGGAGATTGAAGTTAATCCTTTGACGATTACTTCTTTCTCATTGATCGCCTTAAGTGCTTTGACCACTTTTGGCTTTCCACAGGACAAAACCAAGTCCAACAATTGTCTTAAGTCCTTTGACGACTTTTGACTTGGCAATTGTCATAAGTCCTTCGACGACTTCTTGACTTAGCCAAACAGCGCAGTGCGAACCCAAAAGCACAACTGCGCAATGTCGGGACCAATTCAAGGCAAGATTCACGCCGCCTTGAAGGCCATCGCAAAGGCCAAAAATGCAGCAGACTTCTCAGCGCAGCCTGACAACACAAAGCCAACGGAAGTGAATGCATACACACTCGAAAGCCAATTGGAGCGCTGCAGAAGGGAAATCCGGATGATCGAATCCGGCATCGATGATCTGCGATCAGCAAACAGCGATTGGACTGACCTCCTGAGGAAGATGTCAAGCAATGACAGAGAAGCGGAGGAAGAAGTCTACTACAAGTTCCAGAAAGACAGGAAGCTCAGCGAAAAGACGGATGAAGCAACGGACAAGATGCAGTCACTAAGAGACATCGAAGACAAGCTGGCAGTGCACGCCAAAATCTACCGAAATCGAGCAGAGAGAGAAGAGAGAGCCGAGAAGCTAGCCCACGCCAGAGCACTCCAAGAAGCAACCCAAGCAGCGCAAGTCCAAGAGGGACAACCCCAGGTGGCACATGCATCATTGTACCAGCTCCCCATCATCCAGCTCGAGAAGTNCCTCTAAATAAACCGTACTTCCCTCTCTGAAATAAAAATATTCGATTTTTATTCGATATTCGTTCAATTTTAGCACCAACTATTCGATTTTCGATTTTTTGGAGCCCTCGAATATTCATTTCGGTTTTTTTCGTCGGTAATTGATTTCCCATCCCTGCCGTGAATCATATGGTCACACAGAAATGACGAGTGATTGCACTGTCATCGATCACCCACACCAATCCAAAAATTACATATTTGCCGTATCTTCAATTCATTTATTAATTGAATAAAAGCTAGGGCAAAACGGTGGACCGCCGGTGGGATTCAAATCCTGAAACAGGACGTTTGAGTGTTGCCGTTCAGTGTGGACGGTACAAAAAAGTATTATAATTCAGATTACACCCAACTTAGAGAAACGAGTTTTGTGTCGGTGATGGGACATTTGCGGCCCAAGACATTTGCGGCTCAAATAAAAAATTAAAAAATGTTAAAAAATAAAAAGTAAAAAATGTTAAAAAAATAAAGTAAATCTTCACTCGAATCACTATTTGGGCAAACAAATATAAAATAAAATAAATAAAAAGTTCTCTCTTATAGTTAAGTTTGTATCCCCCATTTTGAAAAAAGGGGAAAATCATGTTCCGTGCACCCCGAAAAACGACAGTTAAACCCCTTTTAAAATATTGACATTCATTTTGGACTCCAATATACGGATAGACCATATCTTATATCAGAGACTTCCATATTCAAGGTCCATATTCGGATTTCATATTCAAGGTCCATATTCGGAGTTCAACAGACATTTCAATCCATATACGGATAGACCATATCTTAAGTCAGCGACTTCCAATCCATATACGGATTGGAAATTTAAAGAATTTCTAAGAAAATTTTTTAAATTAAAAGAATCAAAGCATCCTTTCCATCCATTCTTGGTACCTTAATTCCAGTGCGATGGCATCGCTCCAAATAATAAGGTAATTCTCGCTGCGGATCAGCTTCAAATCGTTCCAGCCATAGATCACCCCCTCTTCCAATGTCCACACATCAGCCGATCCATCTTTGGCTCCATTTGATGCTGTCTGATCATTTCGGGCTGCAACATTGGCGCTGTGAATTTTCGGACGGAAATCTGAAAATGAAGTGGATTTTTTCATGTTAAAAACCATAAAGTTAAATATACAAAAATAGGCTTATTTTTTGCCTTGAAAGTTGTGAAAACATTTATCAACATTTTTTGAATCGAAAAGTTGAAAAGCCAAAAATCAGGTATAATTTTTTGCATATATATGTATTTAGCTTTGAAGTATGGCTTAACACGAGTAATAAAAATTCTTGAATATTTCCAGGTTTCCGTCCCCAGTTCCTTACCATCCTGCTGTGCATTTGGTAATTCAACGGCATCATCGACAGGTGTCGTACTGAACATCGGTGGGAAGGAATCACCAACCAGTAGAAGTTGGAACAGCAATACGATGATCACCAACATGGACATTGTTAGGTTGCTGATCTTTAAGGAGATGTCTTGCTCCCGCTCCTCCAAATTCTTAATCCGCTTTTCAGCTTCATGTTTCCATATTCGCAGTTCCTCCACCAATTGCTTGTTTTCTTCCTCTCTTTCCTCCTTCTTCTTCCATTCTTCTTCCTTTTCCTTAATAATAATAAAATAATATGATGTAATACACGTACATATTATTTGGGCTAAAAATTGGATAGATTGCCGAGGGGAAAACTTAACATTTTTTTTGTTATTTTCCTAAATTAAAAAAAAATTCATTTCTTTTACTCGATAAATAAAAAAGAATCTTTCTTTTTGTTCATCAAACAAAATTCTTCTTTTTATTTTTAATTTAATTTGTTATTTTAATGTCAAAACCTGGACGAATTGTTTCCAATTGGCGGAAAACTCGGTTTTGATCATCTCAATAAACTGTTCCGATTGACATTTTTCATCAGCCTTCAAAAAGAAAAATTGAACTTAACTGAATTAAAGGCCATCTAATTTTTTAATCAGTAATTATTATTTTAAAAACAGAAAATGCAAATGGATTCCTAAGAAAATGTGGAAAATTAGAAAATTTAGCAATTTTTAGGCTAATCACAATCGAAAATGACTTGAATGATAGTTTCATTTACCAAGTGGGAGATTCTTAAATTTTCAAACTTTAAACACCATAAACTCTCACCAAATTTCACTTGTTTGTCGTCTCAGTTGTCATTTTTATTTTTGTTATTGGTCTACCTTCTTGGACCGAGGCCGAATGGTGCAAATAATCTGAAAAAAATTTAATAAAACATGACCGAGTTCGTTATAACTCGGTTCATTGTCATCAAAAAATTAACTACAAAATATACCAACCAAATTGGTCATCTGTGAAAAAATTATGTCCAAAAATTGTTAATTTGGCCAATATTATTATAAAAAAATTATAAAGCTCTTGGTCTAGAGCACTCTTAGCAAAAAATGGACAATATCATTATAAACCCAATTTTACATACTTTTTTTTAACCGTTTTTACATCTACATTCGAATTTACGGACCTTTGTGTCCATTTCATTGAATCTCAATTTTAAAAGTTCTAAATTTGTTTTTTTAAATATGGACACTTTTTACTGACCTTTTTCAACTTTGCTGTTTTCAGCTACTTTGTTTGGTCCATCCTCCACCAAAATTTGATCATTTACCATAGGACCAATCATCTAAACTAGATAGATTATCTATTATACGATTTTTTGAACTTATACTAGCTAGAAAAAATTTAAAAAACTAACCGATTGTTTTTATTTAATGGACATAGGTAATTAAAAAACAAAACAAAAATAAAAAAATTTATTTTCATTTTTAAGTTGTGCGAAAAATTTACCATATTGATGAAAGGAATATCTTATAGTCAATTTTGTTGTATTTTATTACCTGATATAGATGAAAATTATATCTGATTTAGATGAAAATTTTCATAAATTATTCATAATTTATGCGTGAATAAATTAGCATCAGACCTACCTTTTCCAATTCGTAATCATCCGCACAGCAGATGTGCCAGCTGTTATCGAGGGACGGCTCATTGGCGACTAGATCCATGGAAATTGATCAGTTAGATTTTAGATGTAAAAAAATGAAATTATAATTTTTTTCTTAGAATAAGAACAAAATTAGTTATAGAAATATTGAAGAATTAAAAAAAGATATAGAAAGGAAGTATCTGAATTGATCATTATTGAATTATGGACCTTTTGTAATGGATGATGGGAAAATACCAACCCTATTCCAACTCCATTTCTAGGGTTGAGGCAAAATATAACAAAGCAAGATTTATTAATGATTGATACAAAAAATGCCTTCTTATATGTACTAGGTAATTCAATCTCCATCCCAACATGATGAACATAGACTTTTGTATTTACTACTAAATGTCAAATAATTATGCTATAATATATAAATAGAATGTTAGCTCTTTTTTTTATTCANAATTTCGTTGAGGTCCATAAAGTAAATCGGGAGCTAAACTAATGAATGTGATATGATAGTGTTAGGACTTTAAAAAACCACCAAATGCTACGGCTTTTTTAATTTTTTAGCTACAGTTATTTGGTAAATAAAATAATCGAAGCTCCATGGATTCTAGTGATGCTAATGAGCCAAAGGCTTTGCCAATAAACAAAGATTGAAACAGGCGTTCGAGGCTTAATCAGGGATCACATTTCGAAAAATATGGCATTTATAGGGCAAAAGGTTGCAAAATTATGGCATTTATATGGCAATCATTTAAATAATAAAAAAATCAATAACATCATTTATATTCGTGTTTATTATTTTTCTGCACTTTTTGCACCTTTTACAAAATTATGGTCAATTCCATAAGAAAAAATTTCATAAAATATATTAAAATTTGTTGTAGATCAAATTATTCTTGTAATATCAAAAAAAATTAGACAAATCCTTAAAAAACCCTTAGAATCAATCAATCTACTCTTAGAATCTAAAATTTTCGGTATTTTGACCATAACTTTTTTCCACAATGGTCCTATTCAAATGAGCTTTCGCTCTTTTATATTGTTAATTTTTGATTATATTTTTATATCAAATTTATTTCTTTAGGTTGTTTAAAATGATGATTAAAAAAACGAATATCGCGCAATTTCTACCGCGTCAAAAAAAGTGACCCACCCATCTGTGGTCAAATATGATTATGTGATTTTTCAGACAAATTCAATTTTTAACCCTTATTTTTCTCGAATAAATTTCCGCTATATTTATTCAAAAAATATCAAATTTCCTTAAATTGTTGGAAATTAAGAAAGGCAAAAAAAGATCATTAAATAATGGGAATAATAACAAAAATGATCGGCCCAAATCATTCATAGGTAAAATCGTCGCATAATCATCATCTCGGATTTCAATGATAGAGTGATGAATAATGTTCCGCCACGAATGGGCTAAAACGCAACATTAGATATTCAATATTTATAGTACCTTCTTTTTATCACTTCCTTATTCAAGAAATAAACAAAATAGGTTTTTTGTCCATTAAATCATTTTTCTGAAAATTTCAAACCATTTTGGCATCAAACAAAACTTCGATTTTTCAGACATCCGACCCTTCGATAGCTTGATATAAAATGTAAAACTTTTTTCCTTTCTTTAAGATGGGTGCTATATCGTTAGGAGGTAAATAGAATTGCAGCTAGTAGGGATGCTCAAAACTTTTGGTTTTGAGTTTTGAGTCGAGAAAAGTTTTGGATTTTTTGGGTTTTGGTTTTGAGTTTTGGTTTTGGGTTTCAGGTTTTGGAAAACCAAAACTTTTTTGCACTGGATAAAATGGCTCCTCCAGAAAATTTTTTTTTGTGGCTTAATTTGGCCATAACTTTTTCCTCACTCATCAGTTGGCCAATCCGGATGGTCCTTTAGGCAAATTTATAGCAGACATTCAGGGCTATCTATTCATACCAAGATCTCAAAAATCGGCTACCCAACATTTGAGGCTCCGACAATTGGGGACCATTCGTTATAACTTGGTTCAAATAGGATCCGGATAAATCAATTTGTCATCGAAAAATTAGCTACAAATGAGCCTAAGCCCGTTTTAATCGACCCACTTTGAAAAAAAAAGATATGGCCAAAATACTGTCAAGGTGGCTAAAATTTGAAAAACAGCGATATTTCGGCCATAAGTTTTTTTACACTGGACCAATTTGGATGGCCTTTGGCTTATTTTGTAGCTAATTTTTTTTGCTCCATTTTTGAAACCAAACTCATTTCTCTAGGTTTTGTTTGAACCGAATTATAGCGATTGGTCCACAAATAAAATCGCAAAAAATCGCCAATAAATTCCTAAAAACAAATCGAAGAAAATCTTTAAAAGTAAAAAAAAGATTTTTAGAAAAAATGGCCTAAAATAGGGGAAAATTATGATTTTTTAGGGTCGATCAAGGGCCCAAGCCGATCAAACGCCGGGATGTTCTGCTGATCAATGAGCCCTCGCCTGCTGATGAGCCGGTTCAGGTTGAATTTTAAAAATGTTTTCATGGGACTCGCGCATTTTTCAATTAATTTTGCCAAGCTTCGGATTTATTAAAAATTTTTTCATTGGCCGTGAATTCTCAACAAAAATTTTCATAGCCCCTAGGATACCCAAGAAATTTCCATGACTTTGGATTTTTTAAAATTTTTTAAGCCTCGAAATAATTTTTTAATTAGACTGGTATATTTTAAAATTTTTATAGATTTAATTTCAAAAATTTTCCTAAGCCTCAGGGATTGTTAAAAAATTTTCATCAAATTTCCATTTTCAAAATATTCATATTATATACATATATTGCTTTTAAATTTCATAAGTTTTCATTAGTTTTTTTATACAAAATGAATAATTCCAACGTATTATGATTTTTCCTATATGTAGGTTTCTGTGCTTCGAAAAAAATATAAATTTCGTTATTTTCCCAATTTTTTTTCAGACCAACGACCAAACAACTCATCCGGTGGAAAGCCTAGCAGAAGAAGAACCTGTGGCCGAAGGTTCAGGCGAAGATGTGCCATAATTTTTTTTACAAAAAATGAAAATTATAATATCCAATTTGGTTTCAAAAATTTCTCTTTTTTTGATAAAATTTTTTAAAGATAATTTTTTGATTAATGGAATTTTAAAATAAATTTAATTTGTTCAATTGATTCTATTAAAATTAAAAATGTAAACATTCAAAAAAACCGAAATTATTTAATTATTTATTTTTTATATCAGTGAACAATTAGCGTTGTGTTGGCAAAAGTCCGTCTGGCTTTTAGAACTAATTTTTGCTAAAAATATAAATAAAAAATTAAATTATTTAATTTTTTGTAATTTTATGGAGTTAATAATCAGAAATCTTATTATTTATGAAATAACACATTTTTAAATTAATTTATTCAAGTTATTAGATGCATATTTTAAAAAATTATAAAATAATTTTGATTTTAAAATAATTTAACTTTTCATAATAATAAAATTGAATAATTCCAAAAAATTATTTTGCGTAAAAGAATATAGATAGCATAATTTATGAAATAATAGGCTAGTATTTTATTATTTTGAAAAAAATATTTTATAGAATAATATTGCTTGTGATCCCAAATTTTGAAATATATTTATTATCATTTTTTAAATCAAATAAAATCAACTATATATATTAGAAGTATAGGCAAACTACCATTTTTTTAGTTTCAAATTTGCATTTCATAAATCCATTTATCCATATTTTCATAATTTGGTCGATATTTTTCTTTTTTTTGTACAAATTCATAAGCATAATATAATAAAATCTTGTTTTTTTTCATTTTTTTAAACACATTCTAAGCAACTTTTCCCTGTAACTTTTTTTAAAGATTAAAAATAATTGAAAAAAATAATTTTTTCCTGTTTTTTACAATATTTTCTATAATTTGGTCGATAATTGTTCAAAAATTCCACATTTTGCCTTAATAAGAAGCCATCCATTATGAATGCATTAAACAATTTTTTCTGCAACGAATTCTCTTTTATCGATTTTTGGGTTGATGTTTCATTCACAACAAAGAAGATTTGTCATCATTTTGCCTTCAATCATCACAGTCCTCTGCTGCCATTTAGGATTAAAATATAATTTTCCCCTATAAAATATAGAAAATTATTTTTTTCTCAAAAAATAATATGCAAATTTTTAATACAACTTTACAATAAAGAATAAGGAATATATTAAAAAAACATCTTTAAAAATAGTTAAATTTATTTTTAAAATAAATCTATGCTGTTCAGAAACCTCATGTAAATTAATTAAAATATTCGATTTTTAAAAATGAAAGTTTAATAAGAAAAATCATAAAATAATGGACTACTTTATTTTTTTTTAAACAAGAATATTCTTATGAGACAAACCAAATAAATATTTTCAAGAAAATGATCATACCAATGAAAATGACTTCAAAAAATTTAAAATTAATAATTATGTCATGCTATATTTTACAAAAAATAAATTAAAATAAAAAAAAACGATTTTGAATCTAAAAAGTAATTAAAATTAATTAATTCACCCCTAACAAAATTTTTTAATTATCAACGAGATTTGTCATATATCTATAAAGGCGGTGCTTTTTTTTCAAAAAAAAACTTTTCAACATTTTATGTAAAGTATCAGAAAATTTAATTTAAAATAAAACCAAAATTAAATAATAAAACCAAAAGAATTATTTTGGTAAAGTATCAGAAAATTTAATTTAAAAAATAAAACCAAAATTAAATAATAAAACCAAAAGAATTATTTTGTAAAATAACATATCGAATAAAATTTAAAATATTAACAAAAATCATTTTTTTCATAAAAAGGATGCCAAAAAAGAAACCAACTACCTTAATTTCAATTTCAATTTAATATTTTTAAATAAACTTATAATAAAAAATTATAAAATGAAATAAAAATTCAATATTAATTGAAAAATCGTAGGCAAATTTTCTTAAGCAATACATTATGATTATAAATAGAAAAAGTTAAAAATAAATATTTTTTTGAGAAAAATTTTAAGCACCTGTTTCACTATTTTCAAGTAATTTAAAAATAGTCTAAAAAAATAAAATTAAAAAAATAATCTTCACTTGGCCGTATATTCACCGATAAAGAACTCATCTTTTCAAAATAAAAAAATTTAGATATATAATAAGATATTTTAAATGTGAAAATAAATTATTTAAAATTCTTATCTTATGTTAGCACTAATATTTAAATTTATTTTTTTTTCATCAATAATATTTAAATTGATTTATTAATATAAAAAATAAATTGGGGGATCTATGCCCAAATTTTTTTTCTTAATTATTAAAATAATTAAAATTTATTATGGCGAAAATAACATTATTAGAAAAATTAAGTAGATAAAATCATAATCACAATCAAAACTCAAAACTCTGAACAAATTATAACTTTTTCATTAATGAATAACATTTTCTATGAAAATTTCCAAATTAATAACAATATAAAAATAATTCATTTTTTTAAACCATAAAAAGTTGTAAAATTAGTTAATCATTTGCAACAAATATACTTATATAATTTTCAATCGGTTTTTTAAAATAGAAAAAAAGCAAAAAAAAATCATAAAAAGTTAAATTTTTCTTTTGAGATGAATAGATGAATACGAATGAAAATTTTTTAATTTTCATTAAAATTATTGTTTAAAAGTCTTAAAATTATGTAATAAATATATTAATTTAAGTTCATATATTTAATTTTTTAAATTAATAATAATTAATAATTACCATGAAAATTTTTAGCAATTTATGAAAAGTTTTAAAAAAAGCAATAAATTCTAATATCCATTATTTTAGGCAATCTAAGATTAAAAAAAAATAATTTTTAAAAATAATAAAAAAATTATCAAAAAATCATAATCTTGTTGTGTTGGGCATAGCCATCGCTGGGACTTATCAAAAAAGGAAAATAATAGTGATATGAAAGATGGATTAAATTCAAATAATTATTTAAATACAATTTTTTTTTGAAAAAAGTTTAGAAATTTTATTTATTTTTTACACATATAAAGATGAAAAATTATATGGCCGTAAAAGTTTATCAGAAATAATAAAATATGATTTTTTTTTGCGCCATGCTCACTCGCATATTCAACTGGCGTTGGAGTCTTCCTCTGTGCGAATTATTTTAATAATTAATAATTATTAAAAATATGAAAAATATTTTTTATAATTTTTTGGGTGGAATTTCTTGCATAATTTTTTATGAATCCGTGCAAAGAATAACATGTTTTATTCTAAATATAAAATAACAATGATTGAAATTTATAATAAAAAAATTGAATTTTGAAAATTTAAAAAAATTAAATAAAAGAATATTTGTTGTATGGATAAGACTATTGAAATAAATTAAAATATTTACTTTAAATAATGAAAAGGTTAATGCAATTAGAATCAGCTAAAATATTCAATTAAAAACCCAGAAATAATTAAACGTTTATATGAAAAAATAAAAAATAATATACTGGAGAATTTGTTTTATATGTAATATATATGTAATTACTCTTATATTCGATCCATCTTATTCAATATTCTGCGAATTAGAAATTACAGACTTTTCAAAAAAATGTGAAAAATCTTCTGAAAAATTGAGGATTGAATTTGACATAGCATATAAAATAATTCATTTAAAAATTCAAAGTATGGGGCATCAAATGGAGGGTCCCAAAGTTTCAGCTAACCATTTTCAAATGCTTAAATTTTTTTATTTTTCCATTTTTATTAATTAAAAAACTCAGAAGCATTTAAAATATTTTTTATCGTTTAATGCGTAAAATATTTTTCATGGTTATATTTTATTCATTTTGAACACTCCATATTTTTGTCCATATTTTGCCTTTTTTGTAAAAATGCTTAAACAAAAATATATAAAATCTAGTAAAATTTTATACATTTTCAAAAAAAAATTTCGGCGTCTTTTTTAATTAAATTTTAGTAAAAGAAAATGAGTTTTATTTAAATTCTAATCAATTTTTCTCCATAAAATCATTTCAAAATATTAAAAATGAAATTATCCCAATATTTTGAAATTATTCCAAAATGATTTATCCCAATATTTTGCCAGTTTTTTATCCATATTTTCTTTATTGGAGAAAATTTCCATTTTTTCCAAGCTCTATGACCGATTCATTTTAATCGAAAAAAATAATAAAAATTTTCTACAACGGATTCCCTTTCATCGATTACTGGGATGATGTCCCCTATTCTCATAAATATTTGGCATCATTTTTGTTCATATTCCTGCCATTCATCAGTAATAAAAATGGTCCTTAAATTTTCTAGAAATAATTCAAAACTAAAAATTTGATATAATATTATAAAATTTATTTTAAAATATTTATAATATATTTTTTAACAATATATAAATATAAGCATAAAATCTGAAGACAATTAAATTATTTTAAAATAAAAATGAGTTTTTTATTCTAAAAATACTTAATAGAAAAGGATATAAAAAATATAAATTTATTTATTAATATAAGCATATTCTTATGAGCTAAATAAAATTTTTTTAAAGAACGACTATATTATAAATAATCAAGTAAAATTTAATTCATAAAATAAATTCAAATCTGATCCTATTCAAATAAATTTTATATTATGATAAAGTTTTTCATAAAATAAATGATTTTGAATTTAGAAAATATAATTAAATTAACTTATTAATTTAATTATCCATGAAAATGTAATTTTCAAGAGCAGAAAACATTCAAAATATATATATCGAAGCATAAAGCCTAAAACCAGTATAGTTCATCCAATAAATCCTAAATATATAAATTTAAAGAAATTTTATTTGTAAATAACAGTACAATAATTTTTCTCAAATTTAGAAAATTTTCATTAATATTATTTTTGTTCAAATTATGGGAAAATTTGTTAAAAATATTTAGAAAAAATAAGCTGAAAAAGTGATCAAATAAATTTCAATAAATTTTAGGGATAAATAAGAAACGCAAAAGAAAAATATTTATAAATTTCAATCTCAATCTAATATTGGGTTGTGTCATAAGTAATTTCCGAAAAGCATGAATATATTCAACAAATTATTTCGTTGTCTTTATAAGATCAAATTCATATAAGATAAACTCATTTTTACTCTATGCATATAAGACTTTGCGAAATTTAATTTCAAAAATTACAACCATAAAACAAATTTTAAATCCATTTTACAAAATCGCTAAAATGGTATATTTTATTAAATCCATATTAATAAATCAATATGTTCACAAAGGATTCAATATTTCTTTATGTATAATTAGCCTTGATCTTACTCATAAATAAATTATAAAAACTTTGTTAAAAAATAATTAAAAAAGGTAGTAAAAAATAGATTAAAATTTTCGGAAATTATTTATGACACAACCCAATATATTAACCCATTAATTTTCTAAATGAAAAAATTATATATATTTAAAATTGAACAATTAGATTTAAAAATTAAAATATTTTTCATCAATTACATCAAATGATTATAAAAAATCATTATTATAAATATCTTTTTTTAAATTTCTAATGCCATTTTTTCTATAAAATTTAATAAAAAATTAAAAATTAAATAAAATCGAATCGCATTTTGAATATGGAAGGTCCCAGCCTTCAGGTTGTAAGATGAATTAAAAATTTATTTGTTATTACTTAAATGTATTCTGTTAATTAAATTATTTCCTTTACCTTAAAAACGATGATGCGCCAAAACTCAGCGCTGGTAACCAATCAAAATTTTTGTTTGTGAAAATTTGAAATATTAAAAATAAATTTTAAAGAATGATAGAGAAAATTTTCAAAAATAAATCAAATGAATAATGGTGATAATTTATCTTTTAAATAGATCACTTAAACTCTTAAAGCTTATAAAAATGGAATATTACAAATTCAAAAAATTCTACCAAATTATTTTTTTAATAGATATAAATATGTTTATTTTAAAAAGCATAATCCCTTGATATATTGTTTCATTATTCATAATTCATATTGTTCATTATCTTTCTATTATCATATATTCAAAAAATATTTTTAAAAATAAATTTTGGTTTTTAGAAAAAAATAACATAAATTAAATTTGTGATTTTATAAATAAAAAACAAAAGATTTCATAGTCAATAAAATTTAAAAATAAAATTTTAAAATAATAATATAATTTTGGATTTTATCTACAATAAAAAATTAATTAAATTTTTTTAAACAAGATTATGTTGTATTTGAGAGTTTATTTTGATTAAAATAACATATTCATTCACAACAAAGCAGATTTGGACCATTTGCACATCATCAATCCTGCCCATTGTTTCATAAAATAATTAATGTTAAAATATTATTTTTGTGAAATAAAAAGAATACATCTTTATTAGAAAAATAAATAAAAATCATTTTTATAACAATTTTTCTTATAAATATTTCTTAAAAAATAAAAAAATTTATGGCGAAAAATGATATTATATGTTAATAAAATATTTATAAATTTTATGAAAATAAAAAAAAATGAATTTTTTGTTTACTGCAAAATATTCAACAAAAAATTTAAAGGTAGCTAAATTAAAGGCTAAATATTTACAAAAAAATTTAATCTCAAAATTTCTTTAAAAGGCTTAAAAATTGAGTTATAAAAATGAAATGCAAAAAGTAAAAAAAAATAAAAAAGATAATTTAAAGATAAAGACTATCTTTTTTGAATGTTTTCATGAATTTTATTGACTGGGTTCATGAAATATCTTTTTGTTATTTTTAACTTCTTTTAAAAATTTCTTTTATAATTAAATCATTATAATATATACCAATCATTATTCTGAATGAATATTTTATTAATTAATAGTAAGAAATTAAATTTTTACTTAAAGCAATAAGCATGAAAAATATAGATATATTAGAATTTGGAATCGCCGTAAATCTTATTTATAAAATTGGCAAAAAA
>LDKF01002342.1:13605-23888 GCA_001026735.1 Rotylenchulus reniformis | reverse complement strand
AATAGGCCAAAAAAGGGGGGAGACAAGAAGACCGAGCGAGGAAGGAAATCGGAGGGAAGGGGATAGAAAACAGGGGGTGATGACCACCGAAGAAAGGGGGTCCAAATCGACCAAGGGGAGGAACAGTCAAAATAGGAAACACAAAATGCAAGGGATTTTTTTGTTTTGTTTTTTATTCCTTTATTTCTGGAGTGAGAGCGCACAAAGTGTGAGTTAGATCGTCCGAAAAAAGTGAGAGCAAGGAAGGGATCCGGAAGAGGCATCCGAGGGTCCTTTTATGCAGCCATCCGGGGGAGGGGCCAGGTCCATCCGCGATAGGTCGAGAGTGCCACAGGGGGCGCGCCAGGGAGAACCAATCAGAGCAAGGCACAGAGCAGCGAGCAGGGTGATGCCAAGGGCGAGAGGCGGGAAGGCGAGAGCAGAAGTGTTGTTGATCCGGATGGGCCACTCCACAGTGCCAGGGAAAGAAGGGAAGGGAGGGAAACGGCCAGAGGACCGAGATTTGGATCGGCCGGAACATCACCGTGGCCATTTTGTTTATCCGAGTATTGGGTGAGGGAATTAAGGAGAGAAGAGCAAGAGCCAGAGGGGAGGATTAGGATCGGCCGAGACCACACTGTTGCCGTAATCTCTGATAATATCCGGGGTGGGGGAAGAGGATTACTCAACTTACGTGGTGAGAGTGGGGGGTGCTAACTTGTAAGTGGTCCATGTTTATCCCCCAAATTCAAAATGCCCATCCAAATAATACAGTACACAATAACTTTCTTCGACTAACGAGTTGCCGAATTTTTTCTGCTCGACGGTGATCCCTCCTCCCCAAATTCATAGTACAGCCCCACCCATTAGGAAAAAACGGAATTCCATATTGCTAAATCTTGAATTACTTTTCTTATAGAAACTTTGGCCGGATGTTGAAAGGGGGACTTTACACTGGAAACTTTTACATTTCAACGAACCGTCCAAAGTGCTCACTGTACGCTGTATGGATTACCCACAAAACTCGGGAAATGATATTGCGCAGATTACAGTACGAATGCACAGCACCCAAGTGAGTGGGCAATATTCAAATTTTTTAGATTTGTGCTTTCAGACCCTGGCCCTTTATGACAAGGATGGCCATTTGCTTTTGGGCAATGAAACGGAGCCCAGGGAGTGCCTGGAATATGTCGTCTTTGAAAATCACATTTCCAGTATGCTCGGCCTCTGGCGATTACATGTGAACAATTGTGGAATTTCTTCATTCGCCAATGTTTAAACTTAGGATCGAATTGTTCCCGATTGGCTGGAACCGAAGCAACCACTCAGGGATGGACCCATTGGCGACAGCGACAGGGAAAAATTGCCAGAGAAGCCAATTAAGCTAACACACGGGATGGACGACACTTTGAAGGCGATGAAAGAGCGAGAAAACAGACAATGAACTTGTTCAATTTATGAATGTAAAAGATCATTTAATTTGNTTTTTTTGTTTGTTTATTCAGGATTTTGTATGCCATTGTCTCGTTCCAGAGGTTGCGCACCGTGTCCTTCATTCTCTTCCTCGTTTCCTCCATTTTCTTTTTTATTTTCTACTTTAATTTATCAACTGGAGCAGGAGAATTGGGCACATTACGCCAGCAATTTTATTCACAAAGTTACCATTTGGAAAGGTTACAAAATGAAATTATCGGTAATAATTACATCGGGGAGGGTAAAATCCGAATTTTGCATTATTTAGATATAAATATTCGGATGCAATCATTAAAGAACAGCGAAACAGAGTGCCGGGCTAATCTGTTATCGTTGCAACAAAAATTGAAATTTAATGGTCTGAAAGGAAATGAAAAGAATTTGCAATTTGTTTATTGCAGATCATAACAACGAGAATCGGTTTTCCTATGATCAGCCCCAAAATCATGTGCAAGTTGTCCAACCCTTCAGAGAAGGGGACATCATCGTGCAGAGCAAGAAAGCAGTTCGACCAGTCCATGTTTGGCCAATTACTTTTCTAATTTACTAATCAACAATTCTTTCTTTATAAGACCAATGGAGCTGGAATATATCCAATTTTAACTTCTGAGGGTAATTTTGTGCCCACGAAACTTTGGGTCCATTTCGATTTGAAAGGGGCGCCCTTCAAAGTGAGTTTAATCTCTTTTTTTGGGAGAAGGAGCTGATTGTTATTTCCTTTTTAGATTTCTTATTTCATCGAGTTGCTTTATTTTGTAAAACAATTGGGAATAAATGGCATTCTTATTGAATGGGAAGACATGTTCCCTTACACCGTAATTACAAACAAAATGAATGATGAAAAAGGAGAATTTTCAGGGAAAGTTGGCGGCCGCGGTGAATGGCGATGCATATTCAATGGAAGAGGTGAAACGTGTTCTTAGGTCGCCATAGGTCTGGTATTCCCCAAACACATCCATTTTTGCTTCAGATTGAACAAATCCTAAAGAATGCGAAGGGACTTGGGCTGGAGGTGATCCCGCTGGTCCAAACCTTTGGCCATCTTGAATGGGTGTTGAAGTTGAGCGAATTTGCCCATTTGAGAGAGGATCCCAAATTCCCCCAGGTTCATCATTTTTTGGTTGATCTGACCCTTCTTCCATGCTTCAGGTGATTTGTTTTGGCGCCTCCGAATCATGGGAACTGATCACTGACATGGTCACACAAGTGGCTGATGTGCATCAGCGATTTGGAATGAATTATTTGCATATGGGGGCGGACGAAGTGTTCCAAGTGGGGGTGTGCAACGAAAGTGTGCGAGAGATGAAGAGACAGCGGGGAAAAGAGAGGGTCGGGACTCGGGATGCCAAATGTATGGTTTTGGAGACATTTCATTGTCACTTTTAGGCCATTCTTTGGCATATGGGACGAGTCGCTTCCTTCGTCAGGGACAAATACTCTGTAAATGGCAATTTGAATTGTTTCCAAAATTCATATTTTTTATGTTTTGTCAGGTCACTGTCCTTGCTTGGCACGACATGTTGGTCTGTTTTTGGTCGGGTCATTCTACTAATCTGTGCCCACTGATTCAGGTGACAATGACCGAAAAAGATTTGGAGGATTACAAATTGAAGGACAAACTGGAACCAGTTCTTTGGTCCTACGCCGAAGATCTCAATATGTTCTTGCCCTATGCGCATTGGATGGCATTGAAGCCATTCAGGTGCAAATTTTATTTTTTGAAAGGGTTAACTTTGGCCTTTCAGAAATGTTTGGGGTGCCTCCGCCTTCAAAGGTGCTGATGGCCCAATGCGATTTTACACGAATCCGGTCCATTACATTCGGAACCATGAATCTTGGATTGAACAAATGACTCGAGTCCACAAGGAATTTGATCAATTCCGAGTTTGCACGAATAATTGATCAAATTTAACTAATACCTTACAATCAGGGTCTGGTAATCACGGGTTGGTCTCGATATGATCATCTTGCCGTTCTTTGTGAACTTTTTCCAGTGGCCATTCCCTCATTGGCCATGAGTAAAAAAAAGTCGATTAAATCATTAAAATGACAATTCCAAAGGTGTGGAAACAATTCTTGCTGGAAGGCCTTTGAATGGGAGATACGACAAGACCAAGCAGTTGTTGGAATGTCACACCCCGATGAATCCAGGGTACACTTACGGGTGCAATTTTCCCGGAAAGCAAGTAAGGGATTCAGCAAACAAACCATTTTGGGACCTAATCTTTTGATGACAGATTTACGAGTTGGTCAATGAGTACGCAGCCCAAAGTCAGCAGCTTCATAAATATTTGGACAACGATTTCGACCTCAATGGGTGGCTTTCCTACTTGGCCGAACAAAAGTTATTTTCTTCTCCATTTTATATCGAGGTAGATTACGATCTCAACTGGTCATTAATTTATTTTTTTATTTTCAGAAAGTTTTGCCCTATTTGGATTTTTACTTTTTGCCATTAGAACGAATTGAAAGTATTGGTTTTTAGGGGGTTTTAACATTTTTTCTCTTTTTAAGGAGATCTTCGCTTGGAGTTAAACAAATATTTTTTTGCCGAAGTGGCAGATGAATTTGTGCTTACTTATATGGGAAGGGATCTAGCACTGTTGCGGGGGCGGAAAAGGGCGGCAGAAAGAATTCTGAAGATGGACACTTTCCAGAAAAGGCCTTTCATAGGCGTCAAAAGCAATAACAGCAGCCAACTCTGATTCTCATTCCCGATTCTTATTTCCCACATTAAGCTCACCAATGTTTTTGGCACTCCGACTTTAAAAACTCAATAACCGGGTACTGTGTGTGTTTTTACACCATTTACTCGGCTTCCCTTTCAATTACTGACCTCTTCCTGTACTATATTAGCACATTTTTTCCTCGAATATTTAAAACCACAACCTCAAATGGTGTACAAAATTATGATGGATAAAAAGATCACCTTCATCAGTATCATTTCCACATCGGATTCTCCATTATTAGAAACCCTTTATCGTTTGAACCTCCTTTCCAATTCAAAACAGAGCAAGATCAATTTAAATCATCGTTTGAATTAGATTCAGTGTTTGGAAAATCACAATTTTTAGCTCTGGGGTCGGGTTCAAAAATTCAGCTGATTGTGGAAGTTGCGGGCAAACGCGAGGAACGACTGATGGCTCCGGAGCGATGGTTGAGGCACGAATTTGTGTGGGACCGGGAGAACGCATTGTGGCAGAGGGAGTTCGGCATGGTCAGGGGACAGGGTAAGTGCCCAGGGAACCAAAATCCGAAAGGCATTTGCGATCACCACCGTCCCGGGGGTTCCGCGGCCGTCCTGATCACCAATAACTCCCCCCTCCCATTGACTTCAGTCTCCGTCGGTCTCCATCTTGCGCAGTGTGCCATGCCCCTCTGGCACTTTGTGCCCTTCCTTCTGGATGCCCATCCCCTGCCCGGCCTCCTTCCTCGGCCCTTCTGGTCCCTCTCCTCCGTCCATCGTCTTTATCCCGCCCAAGGACTGCTCCACCGGGGCGATGGAGAGATATGGAATTTGGGAGAAGAAGGACCGATGGTGGTGAAGAAGCTGATAGGGGGAGGAAGAAGAGGAGGAAGAGAGTGTGGCGGAGGAGGAGGAGGGAAGGCGGAAGGGAGGGGGTGTGTGGGCCAAAGGGAGCCGGCAGAGGCGAGCAGTCTCCGGAAGCCGGGGGCACTGGCCGAGGCCCAGGATGGGGCAGTGTACGTGGGGGATGCCGAGCTGGTCAGGCGCTTGTCGGCGGACGGCCAATCCCTGGACACGTTGCTGCAGCTCGAGTGGGTTCATCTGCCGCATTTCAACATTTTTATTTTATTTTCCGCTCCTTCATCCCCCCCCCCCTTTGTCCTCCTCCTCCTCTTCCATCCTTCATCCCCCTTCCCTCCTCCTCTTCCAGTGCCTCCGACTCCTCCCACCCCTACTTCTTCGCCGTCCACCCCTTCACCTCCCAATTGCACATTTCGCTTCCTCTGAGGCGACAAATCTGGAAATTGGTCGATGTTGGACATCATGATCTGGTTGTGCTTCCCGACGATGCGGTGAACTTTCCCAAAGGTACATTAATATCCTTTGGATCCCTTTGATATTTTTCAAATTTCCCCAAAGGAATCACTTTCGACGCTCACGGGAATTTGTTGGTGGCGGATGGGAGAAGTTTGAAGAAGATTGTGCTGAGGGGAGAGGGCGGAGGGGAGAGCAGGGTGGAGACTCTGGTGACGCAGGACAGGGCCTGGAGACCCCTGAGGGGTTGTGCACGGATGGCACCGCTTGGAGAACTGATTTTGGTGGGAATTCATCGGAGAAGGACCCCCCATAATGCCCTGGGATCTAATCGCAGTTAATCCCCTGATCCGATAATTCCCCCTTTCCGAACACATTTTCCTTATGCCCCGATCACTTCTTGATCCATTTCTCCTTATCTTCTAATCACTTCCCGATCCACTTCCTCCCTCATCCTCTGCTGTTCAATTCCTCGATTGGTACAATCCCTGTGTTTGTTCCAGGAATGGCCCAGCGCCCTCTCCTGGGACCCGATCAGCGGCCACCTGTTTCTGCTCGACTCCGCCTCCGTCATCTTCCGCATCGACCTTCTCCTGGGCATTGTCGCCATTGTCGTCGGCTCCCAGACGGGCTGTAAGCGTAGCATTGAGGCGCCCATCGAAGCGATTGCATTTTCTGTCGATGAGGGGGTACTGTACTGGACAGAGACGGACGGAAATCGGACAAACTTGGTAGGGGATCCTGTCCAGCGGGGATCGATCTTTCCTCCCTCTTCCCCCGATCAGGTGAAATCCCTGCGGGGAGCTCGGAATTACCTTCTGGGCACAGCAAAGACATTGGACGCCAACACATTGGCCAGCCAATTCCCAAAAGCTCTGGCCACATTAACCTCATCGGGCGCTTTGTTGGTGGCGGATCAAGTGGGCCAAAAGGACAGAAATCCCCCAAAATGTGGCATTTTGCAGGGAAAGGCGGAATTGAAGCGGGTCCAAAGGGTAGGGATCGACTTCGACACGGAGCGGAGAGTGTATCGCGTGGACAGGGCGGACACCGGTGAACAGTTCGAGTTCGACGAGGAGGGACGACATCTGGTGACCAGGAGACTGGCAGGAGGGATTCTGTTGAGGAACATCACATACCAAAAGTGGGAGGGAGAGGAGGAAAAGAGAGCGATGTTGAGCAGAGTGGAGGAGGGAGAGCGGGGCGGAGGGCTGAGGGTGCGGAAGGAGGCGGAGGGGTGGAACATCGAGGGTGGAGGGGGGCCGGATGAGGAGGCACTTCTGCTGAGGGTGACGGAGCAGAAGAAGCCGGGAAGGAGCGAAACCGAGGTAGGCGGAAGAACCCGAAAAAGCATAATAATGGACAGCAAAGATTAGAATTGTTCAGATCAGTAGTCCCTCGCTGGCTCAGCCGATCAAATTGCAATTCCGCGGGGACGGACAACTGGAGGCGGTGTTCAGTGGAACGGAAGGAACATTTATCAGATACAATGAGGAATCGGGGCGGCCAATGTTGGCAAAGTTTCCGGATGGAAGGGAATTGAAGGCGGAGGATGCCGAACCGGAGGGAAGGGACGAAGGATGAGATGGAGGAGGACGAAGAAACGAAAGGAAGAAAGAAAGGACGAAGAAAACTGATCAGAAGCGGGGCACCAACCAAAGACTGATCAATGCTTTTGGTCAATTGAGCCGGAAGGACGAGGAAGAGGAAGGTGGAGATGGAAAGAGAAAAGAAGTGAACAAGAAGGATGAAGTACTTGTAAGGCCGGAAGCAATGATGAACGAAACGATTTGGCCAGGAAAAGATCACCAAAAATCGAGAGGAATAACAATTACCAACAACTTGATAACTTACTTCATATCTTACAATATTGTCATAGAATTCTCGTCTGACACCAGTGCTATTTGTAATTATATTGTTATTGTCATGTCAAATGTGTGAATGAATAAAATATTTATAATTCGTTTCCACCTTCTCAATTTGCCCATTAACCCCTATAGTCATTGTCAAGTGGTTAAGGAGATTGATTCGACGCAAACAATTGAGGGTTCAAAACCCACGAAAATAATTGTTTTTGAAGATAAATATAATTCACGCAAAAGCCTAATAAGTTTAGGGTTTTTGGCTATTTTTGATTTTGACGCGGAAAGATGTTGCGTTCAATAACGTTGTTCTGATTTCTGTTTCTCGAAAAGGAAAGATATGTATGAACTACTAGAAACGAAGGTTAGTGGAATAAAGGGAAAAAGGAGGGGAAGAAGGGAAAAGAAGAAAGTAAAAGGGAAAGTAAGGAAAAGTCTGGAAAAGGGAAACATTTTGAAAAGAAGAACGCTAGGTGTATTATTACTTATTAGTTATAAAGTGTGTTAAGGATCTGAAGTGATCCCTCAACGCACGTAAAAATCGTAACGAAATGTAAATACTGTATTTGTCCTTTTTAGGGAACACCCTCATAATATCACCTTCCAAAATATTAACAGCAAATATAAATAAATGCATAATGATAATTTACAAAAAATTATCATTTTTTTGCATAATGATAATTTACAAATAATTATCATTATTATGCACTTATTTATTGAATTTAAATTTAATTGTACTGTGCGAAAGTTTTTTTGACCCAAAAGTTAGCGAACGTGCTACAGTATCAATGAGTACTCATTTTCTTTTTCATGAGCACTCTTTTCGTTTTCTTCAACACTTTTTCATGAGCATTCTCTCGTTTCAACGCACTTTTTTTCGCTTCAGATGTTTTTGTAATTTCCTTCTGCAGGGTGGAAAAAACATTACTACAGGGTGACACAAAAGTCTTTGCACACGTAAAATATTTAATAACTTTTTTTATTAATTAGAACAAAATACATTCAAATATGTCAAAACATGCGCAATAAAATGGGGTACAATCACAATCATTTCATTTCAAAATGCCCGCCCTTAGCTCGGATACAGGGACGAAGTCGTGTGGAAAAATTTTCGACGATGGCACGCAGCTCTTGAATCAGAATTTTGCCCCATTCTCAAAGAATGGCTTGTATGAACGACTCCAAATTTTTATGAGCAGTAGCACAGGCCCTAGCCTCCAAAATAGCCCAGATGGAATAATCCATCGGGTTCAGATCAGGAGAATAGGGGGGCCATTCTTGGGATGATATGAACCCGGGCAGATGGGTCCGGCACCAGGTCTGAATTTTGTGAGCCTTGTGGGCTGGCGCAGAGTCCTGTTGGAAAATTCTCTCTTCGGGCCAAAAAGTAGCCCATAAAATGAGGTTTCAAAATGCCTCGGAGATTTTCCACTATATGAGAAATTTTGTTGATTTGGACCCCTAGGCACCTAAAAATCAGCGTTTTTCTGCCCATTGTGAAATTCCGGCCCAAACCATAACTCATAGGGCCTTTCTGAAATGACTGACAATACGATCAGAAAGAGCAGCTTTTTCGGTCCCTAATATGTCATTTTGATGATAATGATATGCCTCAATTATGAAAAATATTTCGCCCGGGAGAAGGATGGGGGGTACCTGCGTGCCGCTGGAGGAGCAATCGATATCTTTGGGGCTGAAATTCTTTATTTGATTCGCAAGCGAAGCTGAATTTTTTAGAGTTTATAGAGCCCGATATATAGCTCAATTTTGGCCATTAGTCAGATTGATTCCCTTTGATCCCGATCTCGCGTCCGACTCTTTTCATGGAAACCCGAGGTTTGCTGTCCACTCACTTCCTGAACCTGTACCGGTTTTGCGTGGTCCTGGACGACCTAGATCTTTCGCTCATTTTTGAAGTACTCTAATGTGCCATACTCTCTATGCATTTAATTTAATTTTTTTCCTTTGAAATTTTTTTACTGGAATTTTTTGATGGTCCGATTGACCGTCCACCACGAGACGCCAAGTAGGATTGCAATTTTGTAAGAAGTTGTTCCTTCAGTGAAAGCGAGATTATCGATTAACGACGACTGGACATGATATAGAATAGAATGGTCTACAAAATAAAAAAAAGTGATAAATAATAACTCTTATAGTAAAAAAGTTATGGACAAAATAAAAGTGTGCAAAGACTTTTGTGTCACCCTGTACTGTACCCCGGCTCCGGCCTTCAAAATTTTCGGCTCCGTGTGAAAAAAACTCCGGCTCTGCCCCAAACAAAAAAATTCGGCTCATGGTTCTCCAGCTCCGTCCCTTCATAAATTTGGGCTCCGGAGCCGGAGCTTTTCTCAACACTGATAGATTGTTAACATTGAAGCACAGTTCATGATATGGAGTGAGGATGGAAAAATTGGTGCTCGGAGTTAAAAAACCGCCTCATTGGCCAATCTGGCCGGAAACTTTTTAAAGCTTGGTTTGGTTATATGCAAAGTTGTGCAGAATTTTGTACTCTATCTCATGGATTTTTTTGATATTCGGCCAAAAGTTTGGTACTGTGAGGGTTTCTCCCGGCGGCACCCCAAAATTCAATCTCTTGGAGCCATTGGACAACTCTCTTCCCATCCCGTACTTTGATCATCGTCCCCATTTCATTTGCCCCGCCTCTTTGTCTTTGCCCCGCCCCTTTTGTTCATCTATGCATTTCCTTTTCCCGGGGATCATTCAGTTGAGTCGAGAGTCAGTCGAGAGTGAGAGTCGATCGGGACCTGATGATGGGACGACCATTCTGATGTATCCACCTATTGAGATTGCCTTAGAGGAATAAAGCCAAGACTATTCTATCTGTCCAAGCTTGGGGAGGGGTTCATGCCATGGGTTCAACACCATAAACTCCCGGGCCCGGGGAATTTCTTCCATGGTCAATCCTTCCCTTCCGCGTTTCTCTGGGGGCTCAGCACCTACCCTCACTG
>LDKF01002341.1:3941-26437 GCA_001026735.1 Rotylenchulus reniformis | reverse complement strand
CAAGCGGAATGAAAAGGGAGTGCACGCGGAATGAAGAGGAAATGCAAGCGGAATGAAAAGGAAATGCAAGCGGAATGAAAAGAGTATGCGAGCGGAATGAAAAGAGCATGCAAACGGAATGAAAAGAGTATGCAAGCGGAATGAAAAGGGCATGCACGCGGAATGAAAAGAGCATGCAAGCGGAATGAAAAGTGGAATGAAAAGAATATGCAAGTGGAATGAAGAGAGTATGCAAGCGGGGTGAAAAGGAAATGAATCGGAATTCTTCTTTACCATAAAGGGCGCGGAGTGGCCCTATTTGCACGAGCTCAACGACCAGTTATCAAACATAACTTAAATATCCTTTATTCGTAATCTTAAAATTTTTCATTCAACTGATGCGAAATGCCCTTCTAGGCTCGGTGTTAAAAGCGCCCCCGCGCTTTCTAATCTCATAAAAATGAAAATTTCTTAAATTTTTAGCGATTTTCTAAATTTAATTGTACAATACTACAGGTGGCGGAGCCACTCTAGTTGAATTTTTAAAGAAAATTTTGGGTTAAATGGAGAAATTTTCTTAAGAAAATCTTATTTTTCGTCCTAAAAAGCAAAATTTTCCTCACCACAACCATTTCAATTTCATATTTTTAATTTTTCCATCCATCAAAAAATCAAATTTCTTCAAAAGCTACCAAAGTAAAAAAACTCTAATCTTTTGGTTTTTATATTCAGTTATAAATATTTTAAGATTTACTAAGCATGATGACAAATAATATTTGCCTTTTAATATCAGTCTTTTTGGGAAAAACCGCAACATGTGCATTTTGCAAGGAAAATGGTCAAAAAATGGAGTTAGCACTGACGCAAGGCACAAAAAAGGCCTTGTGTGTAAAAATACAAAAAACAATTAAAAAATAATATCTCACAGTCAGGCCCATAGCAAGGGGGGCACGTGCATTCCCCGAAATGCCAAGTCTACAAAAAAATGAAAGAAAAGGGTCCCCCGTTAAAAATTTTTTGGGTAAAAGTGGCTGATTTCCTTTAAAAATCGTCAAAAAATTTTTTTCAAAATATCTCCAGCGGCTCCTATTTGGATCGCCGCCATTCACACCCTATAAAAAATTAGCCTCAAAAATCGGTCAATTTTTTTATGAAAATGGCCAAAAATTCTCAAAATTTTCTCCGGCGCCGGCACTCCGGAAACGCTGGAAAATGAATTTTCAATATTGAAATTAATATTATTATTTAATAAACATCATTATTTAATCTATATTTGTTACATATCATCGCATCTATTTTTAAAATATATTTTTTTCATTTTATAGCAAAATTAAACTTTCTAAAAAAAATCCAGATCCAGAACCTGGATTCCTGGATCCAGGTCCATTTTGACCTGGATTTTTCTGGATTTTTAATCGAGAAAATCCAGACTCCAGTTTTTTTCAAAAATCCAGGTCCAGGTTTTAAAATTTTTCCGATCTCTACTAAAAAATACCTACTTATGCATATACATAAGCATAAGTAATTCAATTAAATTGATAAAATTTAGCTTGGTAATTGCCTAGTCAAGATTGGGAGAAACGGGAAGGAGTTTTACGTATTAGTATAGTAATAACAATATTCTATGAAAAATATTCCACTTCGTGCATCCACAGTTGCTGATTTATCCACTTCCAAACCATCAAATCCATCACCAGAAGGGGCAATCTCAAATAGTCCAAATCGTAACAAAAGTGTCGCTTCGCATTTGTTTGGCTGCATTGATAAAATTTTGTAAATATTTTTTTGAGATTCAAGGATTTTGGAAAAATTAAGAAAATCCTAATTTTTAAAATTTTTTCATTAGCCCTAACGTTTTCTTTTTTTAGTCGTTCTCGTCGCAAGGGCGCGGAACTCGCTACTGGTGGCGGAAGGGAGCCAAGCCAACGAGCCGGACCCTGCAACAACGGCAATGGCGTCTGCCCTGTGCCGGAAGCCACCGCATTGAGCAATCCTTCAGCTTGCACTTCCAGCCAAAAGAAAACGGGTGTCATCTCATTCTCACAGGTGCTTAACTTTAGGATTTTATTCCAAATTTTACGAGAGAAATTGAAACATTCAAGACTAATTATTTACTTTATATTAACCGATGGCCTGGCCTTATTCAAATTATTTTTTAATGTAAACAAAATAAAACACACCGGCCCACCGCCACAGAGCCTGCCAACGGAACATATTTCTATGTAGTTATGGCCTGGTGGTTAAGTAATTTGATTTCTAAGCAATCAAAAACAAAAGTTCAAATCCCATTATCCGAATTCATTTCCATTTTACAAAAAAAAATTTATTTTGTCGTACTAATGTAAATTAAATTTCAAGAAAAGAACAATTTAAAATAAATGTATTCCATTAACCTCAAAATTCTAAATAAAATTTTTAGACCGGGTCAGCCAAATCGGCACGGAAAACTGTTCAATCGGTAGATACTTGCATAGCCGAATCCATCGACGACCAAATGGTCGACAAAATTTGCGCACTGCCAAAGGGGCTTGAAAAGTCCGAATGGTTGGCCACACATGGTTGGTTAAATAAATACAGAAAACAGAATATTGAAAAATTTCATGGTTTTTAGCTGCCGAACTTTTAATTTTATCAGGATAAAGGACCTAAACTAAAAATAATAGGATTAACGCTAGAATTTGTTTAATAAAAAAAAGCATGAACTAACGCAGAAAATAAAATCTCAAACTAGTAATAATAATGTCAAATATCAAATTAAGATAGAAAATTTTTGTTAGAATTTTTTTAATTTTAAATTTATTTACCTGTTTAAACTTAAGTGCTCGCTCTGTTCGAACATGTCAGCGGTTTCAGTGAAACTTTGTCCGAAGTATGCACTCCGGTCACTTGTTCCATTATGAGCTTCCCGGGAAATATGTAAGCATTTTTGGTCCTAAAATTTAATAATTTTAATTAAAATTTATTTTAGGAAGGCTTCTTGGGTAGATGAGCGCGGAAAACGGCACAATTATTCGGCGATGAGGTATATCGACAGTGTATTGTCCTTTTGTGAGGCTTCTCGAAAAAACCAGCAACTCTTCCCGACCAAATACGGTAAATTTGCAAAAAATCGAATTATAGTAATACTTGAAATTTAATTTATTTCTATTTTTAAAATATACTAAAATTAGGGTTTCTGACTTTCTTTATCGTAAATTAGATTTTTCTTTTAAAAATTATTTTCTAACGAAACTATGGTAGTAATTGTTAGGCTACATTTATTTTTTCTTAAATAATATTTTTAAAATACTTTTTGTTTTTTACCTATTCTTCTTTATTTTTAATCTCCAGCTTTGTCAAAAAATTGAATAAAATTGCAGAACTTTATTAATCCATAAAACCATCTTTTAATGCAATTATTGCTTTATCTGCAGGCGCCACCTTCTGCGCGGACTTTGACGCGCACTGCGCCCGCATGGTGCGTCTTCTGTGGCACAGTTGCGGGCACATGTACAGCAAGCACTGGGACCATCTGGGCTCGCTGAACCTTCGCCCCCAATTCGGCCTCGTTCTCGCCCATTTGGCCAAATTGGCAAAGCTCTACGGTTTGCTGCAGGACGGCAAGGAACAGGCGTCGATGCTCAACACGCTGCAGTTGGTGCGGCCCCCTGTGGGCACGAACGAGGGACCGCAAACCCAACAGCAGTTGCAGAGGCCCACGAAGAGGGCGCAGGACGACTCCACGGGTGGGAAGAGGGAAAAGTTTAACTACAATTTTTATATGGAATTAACTTTTGATAAAGGATTTACAAAATTAATTTTTAGATTTTTTTATCTTTTTCCCGAACCTGGAACAATAGTCCTAGTCCTCGAAATCAATCAAATTAATTTATTTTTGAGTTTTTGACCATCTAAATATTCCAAAAAAAATTAAAAATAATTTTTAATCTGTCCTAAATGTTTTTTCTTAAAAATAATAAATAATCATTTTACCACTTTTGTAGGTTCGAATGCCAATCCCAACACAGTGCAGGGCCGCATTCAGCAACAGCAGAAGAAGGAGAAGGCAGCGAAACACACCAAGCAAGACAAGAAGAACAGCAGCAACAACCACCAAAAGCAGCAGAACAGCTCGTCGGGATCTGTGATCGCCATGAAGAGCGGCTCCTGGGGAGGCCATTCGGCGGCGACCGTGATGGCGGCCTCCACAGTCGCCGGTCAACCGCCGCCACCCTCGACCAATAACAACAATGATCTGCTGGCAAATTGCCAAAAGTGTTATGCGCAAACTTGCTGATGCCCCGTGATGGTGATAATCCCAAATCCCATGAAGAGCTAGCATCACTACATACAAATATTTATGGACACACTTCCCCCTTTTTTTGTTTACTTCGTAGTAAAAGCTCGTAACCCACCGATATATTTTCCTTTTGAACTTTTTCGTTTTATCCTTCTTCAAGTTTACCAAGTTCGGAATTAAAAAACCCAAACTGATTATTTTTAAATTTTGAAAATTAATTCGATAGACTAATAAGATTCTTGTTACGAGCTTGTTTATAAGAAACTACACGACCAACACGGTTTTATTGCTTTCAGAACAGTTCACCGTTCATTTGGCCGTCCAACCAAATTATCATTGTGGGTTCTCCGGTCTATCTATTGATTTGTTTTTATCAATCAATCATTTGATGATCAAATCTTGCTTTTCAAGCCTCCAATTCCTCTCTATTGGGGGCCATTTGGGTGCTCTCTCTCTCCTGTCCGTTGTTCCCTCTTAAGTGCCGTCATTTCTTCCTTCTCATAATGTTTTTTTTATCAATTGATCATTGTATCAGATTATTATATCATTCATAAAATCCATCCACGACGCGTTCCCTTAAGCTTTTCAAGGGGACAAGCTCATTTTAAACAATTTGGAGGAATTTCCATCTAAAAAAGCCGCAAAATGTGTTTCTTTGCAATATTAGCCTTCTTTTTCCCTCCCTCTTCTCAATAACCTCTCAATTTTTCCTCTTTTTGAGAAATTATTGAAACGATTATTATTTTTTATGTATTATAGAAAGAATTTAAAATTTGAGTTGTTTTATTATTTTTTATAGAGAATGATTTGCGATTCTATTAGAGTACGTTTTGCTCAAATCGTTTCAATATTTTTTTTCTCCAATCCCGAAAAATCTACTGTAGCTTCTCTGTCCCTCACCCGATTTGCCGGTGTTTTCGAACTTCTTGTGTATCACCCTCAAAAGTGTACTGTATCTTTTTCTCTATCTGGGTATATAAACACACACTTTCTTGTCTATTTCCTCATCTTTGCCCACCCAAAATTTTGAGATGCGGATTGGAGACAATGTTCATCTCCTCAATTTTGTGCATGTTGCTGCTATTTTTCATTTTCTGATAGGGTTCATTTTTCTCTGTTCGTCTAACCACTCATTCACCCAATATTTTATGTACTATTTCCACTTCCTCTCCTTCTCTGACCGATCAAAAATGCCGAAGATCGAACACAAAGAAGAGAGTATTGTGATTTGCGATCGCATCAATGATAAAAAAAATAAACATATAAATTAATCAAGAAATGAATCCTAATTGACTATCTTGAAGTCTAGTAAGGTACATATTTGCTCTCGGCGAGTAATGAGTTCTCGGGAATTGAATTTTTTAAAGAGGTTTTCTGGTCGGCCTCGAATGTTCATTGTTCACACAGACGTAATTCGAATAAATGAGCCTCGATTAGAAAAAAAACAGCCGAAAACCCTGACTGAGGAAGCCAAGTGTTTCATTGTTTTAATGGACTATAAAAATTTGTTTTATTTCCCGGATTTTTTGCACACAGAAATCCTGAAACTTTCTATTATTTGCGATTTGAGAGAACAGGTTTTGTGATAGACCCAAAAAACGATCAAAATCCAAAATGGGATGGCAAACATAGAAAATGGAAGAAGAAGATGAACAAGTGGATGGAGAAGAGGAAGGGAGAAGAACATGGAAGAGAAGGGAAGAAGGATGAGAAGAATGGGGGGGGGGGTGAGGAAGAAGGCCGTTAATCACTTCACTCAAAAGTTTAACGCTCTCGGTCCGCAGGAATTGCATTTCTGCTTATTGCAAAGAAAAAAATCATATCATTTACAAACTATATTTTCTGAAAATTGACTAAAATATCCAAATCTTCAAAAACTAAAAATTCCTCGTTTTCTAGCCTCTCCTCAAAAGTACTACTGTATTTCTTCCAAAAAATTCCAAAAATAAAAGTGACTTGGTATACTACACAGTAGGTATATATCTTAAGCTCTGTTTTGCCCTTCTTAGGTGTGAGGTTTAACTTTTAACATAATTCTTAAAATAAAAAATAATTTCACCAGTGTTCCCATATAGCGCCTCAATTTTTCAACTAATTTGCTAGGTTTAACCCTAGTTTGAGTTTGTAAAAAATTTTAATTCATTTTTCAGCTTAATCTCCCGCGCCTTCCCGCTTGATTTTCAAATAATCCATCTTGATGCTCTATCTCTCCTTAATAATTAGAACTTTTTTTCGAAATTTTTCGGAAAAATTCGCCAACTTTCCCAGCCTAGCCCCCCCCCTCCCCCAGTTTCCAACTAATCCGTCTCACCCCTCCGACTGGTCCGGGTGCTAATTATCCGTTTCGCTTGGATCCTCCTCCTCCTCCTCATCATCATTATTACATGACCGTGAATAATACAATCAAATCACTTTCTTTGAGTGCCCTTGAGCCACCAAAAGTTGGTTGGAACACGTAATCGTGGGATCATCGTGTTCAGCTACTTGATCATCATCATCGCAATGACAGACAGACAACCCATTGGGGCGGCAGACGGATTTTGATCATTGTCCATTTTGGTGGTCCATTCATTCGGCTGACCATGATCACGATCATCTGCTGGACTATCCTTTTTGTCCCATGGGCAATTGCAATTCCCACTACTGTACCGGTAGGGGGCCCAATACAATAATGTACTGTAACGCATTGTTGTTGTCCTCCCCCAGAAGCAATGTGGTCTGCCCTCCAATATCAACGAATTGCCCGATTTTGCGCAGGACGAACTTCGGGCTGTCTGGTGAGTTGTCTTATGAGTCAACATTATGAAGTGACAAGAGTAGCTAAAGCCTTCCTTTGAAGTCGTTCATAAGGTTTCCTCCTCTGTTGTTTTTTTTCTAAATTTTCAATATTTTCTCCAGAGGCATAGGCGGCACCGCCCCTTAATTCTCGAAAAAATAAAATTTTGAGTGCAAAATTTAAAAATACACTCTTTACAACAGGTGTAACAGTTCCAAAAAAGCAACCTTAAGAATTAAATTTTAAAAAATTTGTACATAATTAGTATTTGTATCAAATCAGATACAGAACACATTTTCCACCTGTAAAAAGTAGACCCCAAAATGTTCAGGAAGGACTATATGCCAGGCCGAAAGTGTGAGAAGGAGTTGCTGATCACGGAGGACATTCTGACCGTGTTGGCCATGTTTGACAAGGAACTGGACGGACAGGGACAACAACCGAATGAAAAGAACACCAGGGCTGTTCAAGAAGCGGGAGAGGGACAGGTAGGTGGTAGCTGATGAGTTTTTGATTCAAATTTGGAGTTCAAACTCTTCTTTACTTTCTAGGAGATTTTGTATTTTAGATCGTAGTTGCCAGTGTTGTTAAGCTCCGACCCCTGAGTAAAATTTTTGGAAAGGTGGAAGCCCGATCGGAGCAAAAAAAATTTTTGAGGGGACGGATCCGGAGTCAGAACAAAATTCCGATTTTAAGACAATGTTTGGTGCATTTAAGACCATCATAAAAGAGCCAAGAATTCCTCAGAGCATTGCTCGGATAACCTCGTCCGATTTATGATAATTTAGTCGTCCAAGTTGGGCCAAGCAATTCCTCTGGGCCCACCTTTGCTGCGGAACAGTCCCTCCACTTCGGGTACTGCTCGAACTCCCCTTCCAACTTCATCATCACCAACAACGTCTTTGTCCGGCAAAGATTCTCCCCAGACGGTTGAGGAACAATCAGCCGAAGTCGAACAAGCTGTATACGAACACCCACAACCTTCAGAGGGTTCAAAAAAGTAAGAATATTCAATTAACATGAATTTTGGGGGACATAAACCCATCCTTTAACCCCTAATTTAACCATTCTTCACCTAAATGAAAATTTTTGATTTTTATCAATGAGTTCAAACGCACAAAGCACTTGCAAAAAAAAATTAAAATTTAATGATTTGATCAACCCCCAAGTTCAAATGAGTAGAAAACTTGCAATTTTAGACAAAAATTGACACCTCCAAACCCGGATAAGCCGCACCGGCTGAGCAAGTTCCCGGCTCCCCATGACTTTGACTACGACGCCGCCACTGGTTAAGACATAGGTTTTAACAAAAAATGAAAAATTCACTCATCAGGCGAGACATATTTGCGATCGGAAACAGTGCCCGATGATACGGTAAAACGCCCGTCGAAACAAAAAGTGACGGAATATGAGGATGAATACGGTGGTGGAGAAGAGGGAAAGGTACGATTATCAGAGGACAAAAGTGAACAGGTTGGGTTGTAAGGTCTAAAGGGTCGAAAGTCCTGAAATGTTCAGGTCCAAGCCGGGCCCAAGCAGTACGAGTCCATCCGCCGCAAATTGCCATTTCTGAAGGGCGTCGATGCGGATGTGGTGGAGGTGTTCCGGGAGGTGATGGAGGACCCGGACATTCCCAGCGAGAGCCGGCGCCAGGAGGAGGTGGATGAACCAGCCAGTAGCAGAATTCCTAGCTTAACTTTGAAATTTGAGCTAAACCTCCAAAATTTCGATTTCTGAATTTGTAAAATTGAATTTTGGCACTATATCTGCTGGTCCTATAATAAAGCCTAATTTCCGGGACTTTTCGGCAAAGGGTGAATTTTTGCCATAATAAATGCTTTTTCAGTGTTCAAGATACCATAACCATGTTTTGTAGATTCACCTGCTGGCCGTCTCCTATCTGAATGCTCGCCAGCTCGAGGAATTCGATCGGTGGTCTACCGCCCGGCGAAAGTAGGAATCCCGGGATGGATTGGGCAAATTTGGATTTTGATAGCAAAGTTGATTCACAGGAATTATGGGACTAGCAAGTAAGAGACAGGAAAACTGCTGATCTTGAGGGTGGGAATCGAACCACACGATCCCCGGTGCATTGATCAGATAATCAATCACCGTATGAGATACTGGAGTAATTAGCCGTTCCTATATTTTCCTCTCCTTCCAATGTGCTAACATTCTCTAATATTTCAAGTTGTGATCATTAAAGTGATTTTTAAAGAATAAATTTAATTTTTTTCCAATTTTTCCAACACCTTTTCCTTGCTCTCTAGACGTCTTCGGGCCCGCGAACAACAACTCCACAACCTTTCGGCGCCCGGCCGGCGTGCCCTGCGTCGGCTGGCTCTGGCAGCAGATGTGCAGCAGCGGCGTGACACGTTGGCGCGCATGCCTGGTGCGCTGCGCGACGAATTGCAGTCATGGGGCAAGTCGCGCGAACGTGATTGGAGGAGGAAGGACGAGGAGGAGGGGAAGAATGGGAATAACGCTGATGAGAGGGATTCTGGCAAATTCCATGTTTTAGCAATTTCCAATGCATTTGTAGCAGACCACCAATGAATGCATAGCCCATGTTGATTTTTAGTGTATTCGATCATCACCAAAATACAATAAAAAAATAAACCATTTTTTAACCTCTGGGCAAACAATGTTTAACGAAACGAACATTTGAAGGGGGGGGGGGATTTGGCTGATTGGATTTGGGGGAAGGATAAAAATAGCATATTGCCGCCTTTAGGAAAAGTTAACCACAAATTGGGACAAAATTCAAATGGCTTTACACCTTGTGATCTTTGATCCATTGACTTTTGGAGACTTATTAGGCCTGACTTTCATCGTCGCCGGCATCGTCCAGGGGACCTGTGGAGGGTGGGTGATCAGTGAAATTTGGACCAAATTAGGATCACACAGATTTAGCTTATTGGGTTAGATTTATTACACAGGAAAATGGATCAGATCAGGTTATGCCATTTCAAAATAAATAAAAAATAATTAAAGGAAAAAGTTCAAAAATAACAAAAACGTCAGACGTGCAGAGATTTTAGGCCTTTTCAGTTTTTAGTGGTTTAATGGAGGATGAATTAAACTCCCTAATTACGTGAGTGTAGTTGAGATCCCTAATGGTTTTATTTTTTGAGTTAAAAGATTTTCATTTTATTTAAATATAGGCCGCAAAATCTCAAAAAGATAAATATATTTTCAATGATAGTAGATTGAAAAAGATTAAATATTAATTTAAAAGGTTAATAATATTTGAACAAAGAAGATAAGATGTGTGTGTGTGGGAAGACTATTCGGACTGAATGTCAGTTAAATAAATTATTTCTGAAAAATGTTTTTATGGAATTTTCTTTAAATTTTTAGGATATAATAAATATTAAAAGAGAATTATGGAAAAGAATTCAGTTAGAAGGAAAAAAGGGTAGTAGAAGAAAGAGGCAACCACGGGACATCAAGCTAGCACATCACCAACACAAAAGCCATGCAGGTTAGTCCTCCATCTTGATATCTTCATCGCTTTCTGAATTATTATTTTTTTGTTTATTTAAGAACAATTATAAAAATCATGATATAACTAAATTATGATATTAACCAAAAATAGATTAATTATATTGATCTAAAAGGTATTTTCGAATATTAAAATTTTTATTGTGAAAAAGGGAATTATAATTTTTTTTGAAAGATTTGGAAAATATACGATTTTTTTCAAAGTTACAATTTAATATGATATGAGAATTGATAAATAAAAAAGGGTAAAAATGGTAAATTCACACGGGTTATGATGAGATTTGCGATTCAACAAACGGGTGAGGGGAATGTTGCATTGCAGTTTGAAATTGCACCCCAACCCAAACCGGCAGAGCAATAGTACACACTCAAACCCCAACTGCATTCGCTCTTTTCACAGACCTTCGATGTTCAGCGTCAACTCCACGTTGGCCTCGCCGGCGTCGTTCTTGATGTTGCAGGTGTACGTGCCGCTGTCCTTGGCTTTGTAGTTCTGCAATAAAAAAAATTAGATTTTCCCCAAAATTAGTCGACCTTCAGTTCTAGTTGTGCCGTGTACGTGTTCGCGCCTCCGTCTGGCGTAAGTCCAAATTTGATCCTGCTGGACTCCTTCATCTTTTTGCCCTTCGGATTCAGCCAGATCACCTCCGGATTTTGGTCGGCCTTAAATTATTAAAAAAATAAAAATTATTTTAAAATCTTATTCTTAGATTCTTACCTGAAATCCGATATCGAAAACAATGGCTGGATCACCAGAGTCCGATGTTTTTTGCAGAATTTGTGGTTTGCGAGTGAAGGTGGGGGCGCCTTGCGGAACTAAAAAAATAAAATGAAATTTGATACCCAGGTTTGAATTGACGACGATAGTTAGGTCGCTTTTTGAGAAATTCGCAATTTTTGGATCAGGTTTAAAAAATTAGTTTTTTTTTGCTAAGGTTGATTGGGTTTTTTTCATAAGTCCGACCTTCAAATTTGACGGAAAATGTGGCGGTGAGTTTGCCCGACTCGTTCTTGGCCGTGCATACAAATTGGCCGGCGTCCTTCTCCTTCTTCGGCTCCACAATCTCCAGTGCCGCGTAGTACTCGTGGTTCCCGGTCTCTTTGAGGATGATTTTGTAGCGATCCGACTCGGCCACAATCTCGTCGCCTTTTTGCCACACAAAGGTCGGCTTCAGTATCGACTTGGCCTTGAACTCCATGATCATCACGCGCCCGTCGTCCCGGGACGAGATCTGCGGCTTCTCAATGAATGTAGGCGAGCTGAAGCCTGAAATCCAGAAAAATTGATTTTAGGCCATCGGTTTCCATTTATAAATATTTCAAAAATAATTTTAAATTAAAAGCATTTCATGGATCTTTAGGTTTTTAAGAGGTTAAATTTTATTTTCAGGAGGAATTTGCAAAATAGGGAGTTGTCATCGTTTAATTTTCAAAAAAAAAATATTTTTTTAAAACTCGATAATTTAGAGGCAAGAGGAACGGTGGGAAAGAAAAATTGGTGACAGAAAGATGGAATGTTAAAAGTTTTAAATCAAGTTAAATTAAATTTCGAAAGGCAAATTTTGCAGAAATTTATGCCATTTTAATCTTTCAATTTCCTTCAAAAAATTTAACTTTTAAAATATACAATTTTTCGATATTTTAAAAATTTTCACAAATAAAATTTTCAAATTTTTAAAGAACTTGGAAAAACTAAAAGATCAAAAAACATGATTTAACTTTTTTTTTAAGTTTTCGGTAATTTTCAACATATTCAGCCCCAAGTTTCACATTGAAAAATTGAATGATTTTTAATCAGGGTTGCCAGGTCATGGGTGCCTGAAAAAAGGACACCAAGCTTAAAATTAAAGATTTTGAGGTCGAAAAAAGGATGCTTTTAAAAAGCTTAATTTTACTTTCCAAATCAGAAATATTAACAGATTTTTATCAATAATTTGATGTTTAAAACGTATATTTTTCATTAGCAACAATTTGTTCCAATAATTTTTGGTCATTGTTTGGAGTGTCGGCGGTCCCGACAGGGGCCACCGGAGAAAATTTTGAAAATTTTAGATGATTTTTAAAGGAAATCAACAATTTTACTTCATGCTTTTTAAAAAACCATTTTCATTTGAAAATCAAAATCCAAAATTTTTTTCATTTTTTTCACTTTTTTAACTACTTCTCGAGCAAGAGTTGGAAAAAACAAAAATTTTTTTTTCTTTTTGACTATAACAGAGGGGACCCTTTTAGTGGATTTTCAAGACGTCTTTCCTTTTAACTAGCGCCCGTTTTTGGAAGAAAATCCATTGTGAGTGGTGCCGGCGGTCCCGATAGGGGCCGCCGGAGAAAATTTTGAAGATTTACTGCTTTTCTTTAAGAAAATTGGTCAGTTTTTAAATAAAATTTTCGAAAATCTCAAAAATAAAGGACAAAAAAGGACGGTTGGTCTAAAAAAAGGACAAATCTTTAAAAAAAGGACATTTAAATTTTCAAAGATCTGGACCCCTCAAAAAAAGGACAAATCTTTTAAAAAAGGACATCTGGCAACCCTGTTTTTAATGAATGCATTTAATAACATTTTTGTTTATTGATTAATAAAAATTTTAGGTTTATATTTTATATGATATTCAATGTCTGATTTTGCGACGAAAAAAAATTAAATATAATGGATGGATGTTGAAAAATGTTAAAAGCTAAAAATTAAAAATATTATTTAAAAATCAAGGGTTGACCAGTCAATTTGAGGTTGAAGTTGGCGTTTCCCTTTCCGAATGGGTTGACAATTGCACATCGGTAGGCGCCGGCGTCGCTATCCGCCAAATCCTGAATTCCAAGAAAAATTAGATCTCAAACAAAATTTGTAACGCACTTTTATTTGCAGAATGGCAGAGAAAGCATCTGTGCCCCTATTGTCCAGCCGGAAGGAAAACCGCTCGTTGGGTTTCAATTCATTCTTTAAAAAATTGAGATGGGATTTTTTAAAGATTTTCGGGAAAAAATTTACGTTTTCGTAGAACCATTTGATGTCCGGGACGGGGTTGGCCTCCAGAAAACACTCCAATTCCAGGGAACCGTCGTCGTTTTGTCTGGCCACCGGTTGCTGGGGAAAGTGCGGTGCTTTGCCGTCCGGCATTTTCAGGACAAATTATGGACTATGTGCTACCGCAAGTCTGTAAAATGGTAAAATAAATAATAAATCAAAGAGGAAGGAAATTACAAAAATTTAGCAAAAAAACTAAAATTTAAATTCTGATGAAAAATGTTTCAAAAAACACATCAAAAAGAAAAGTTGAATAAGAAAAAAGGATCCAACACTCGCTTTTTCGATGGTGAATTGGATAAGGCGAGTACACTTGCTAGCGTTGGCGATTAACCGATCGCAGGTTCGAGTCCCACCTATGGTAACTAATTTTTGTTGGATATATTTTAATTCAAGAAAAGTTTAAAATAATATCTCATTTAGCCTTGTATGTACGTTTTTAATTTTATTGGGAATTTTATTGACGGTAAAATGGATTTCGAATTGAAAAAGAGTTATTGTTAATAATTCACCAAAAAAGTGTTATACGGTACATATTTAGGTACAGTAAAATGTTTTTTGACCCTATAGTTGGCCGAGCAACTACAGTATAAAAACGCTGCCCCGAGATTCGTCTAACCCAAAATTCGTCTAACCAGCCAAAAAGCCAAGATTCGTCTAATCTAAACAGCCAAAGGCCAAAGTTCGTCTAATAGCAAAATGTCATTTGCGGGTTTTACACTAGTAATGTTTTTTCTACCCAAAAGTTAGCGGTCGTGCTACAGTACCAATGAGCACTCATTTTCTTTTTCATGAGCACTCTTTTCGTTTTCTTCAATACTTTTTCATGAGCATTCTCTCGTTTCAACGAACACTTTTTTTCGCTTCAGATGTTTTTGTAATTTCCCTCTGCAGGGTGGAAAAAACATTACTACTATACATACCATCTTGGGGTCTACATGTCATTTTGCGGGTTCTACATGAAATGTGTTTTTCGAACTTTTAGACGAATCTTGGCTTTTTAACTAATTAGACGAATTTCGATTTAGATGAATCTTAGTTTAGACGAATTTTGGTAGCGTCTATAAAAAGCCTCTGAAAAGAAAAGCGACTTCTGCATTAGCCTTGCTTTTTTCTGCATCATCCAAAAAGAGTATACGTGTGCGTGTGGCGCGATACTATAGAATAGTGGACTCGCGAAAGACCGAATTCCGTACTTTCCGGCGTTTCGTTATCGGTGTTTTGTAGTTAGCTTTTCGTTTCAGATGCTTTTGTTATTTCCCACTGCAGGGTCAAAAAAATCGGCTGGATGAAAGATCCAGATCCAAAATATTTTGTTTTGAGAGTAGAAAGTATATGTATGTACATATTATGATAGTTCGGCACCAAAAAAGATGCAAATTGATCTCGCTTTGGCGACCAAGCAATAAAATTGTTATCGCTTTCCAAAATCGAATCAAAAAGGGAGGAAAAAGACTAGAATAACGGAATAGAAAGAATATTCTAATTTTATTTTTGTTAAATCAAAATCGATTTTCCGAGGTTTTGAGCCAGGATTTCAATCAGAATCCATGTCCGATCGATGTCCGGTCTCTACTTTTTAGACTTTGGGATGGTATCGATCGACCAAAAGAGTGATTTTTATCCTAACCCTCTGCTGATTGATGAGAAAACCAGCGGGAAAAGGCAACAAATTAAAACTAAAACAATGGTAATGGAAATTGGCAGGACCGGGGAGTGTTTTGTTGGTTGTGGGAGGGCAAGAAAAGAAAAAAAAGTGTTTCCCTTTCCGTAAAGAGTCCTTCCATTCTTTCAAGGCCGTCAGGAACACGGAGAAAGAAGTGCATTAAAATTCTATTAGGCAAGAGAAGGAGGGACCATAACCACCGCAAATGAATTTGGAATGAACGGTGGCGGCCCCTCCCCCCCNCCCCCCCCCCAGTCTCGTTTTTCGTCCTTCGAGAATGGCCTCAAAAAAGACAAACAAACTCGTGTCATATCAAACAAAAACTCATGCCAAGATCGCGAAACATCATGGGAAGCAAAAAAAAAAACACCGAGAGGGGGGTCAGGTCAATAGAACCCAGTTCATTAGAACCCAAAAACTTCCCTTCAAACAAAAACTTTTTTTTTAACGTTGCTAGGCCAAAACTATAAAAAGCAAAAAGGTGTAGAGTCTTAAGACCCCACTTATGGCTTTTTTGGTTTTTCGAATTTCCCTGAAAAAATTAGAAATTTTTGAAATTTTCGAAAAAAATGCAAAAAATCGATTTTTTTGAAAATTTCAACAATTTTCAGGGAAATTCGAAAAACCAAAAAGGCCAAAAGCGGGGTCTTAAGATTCTAAATCTTTTTCTTTTATTATGTTTGCGGGTTCTACTAAACATAAAAAAGTTTTTGTTTGTTGTTTGAAGGGAAGTTTCTGGGTTCTAATGAACTGGGTTCTATTGAGGTGTAGCCCCGAAAGGGGGGGGGGGGAAGTTTATCCGAAAAGTCTCAAAGTTGCTGATTGACCTTGTTTAATCTAATCTCGTGAGTTGCAATTTTAGATCTAAATATTGAAGTTGTGATTCCGGATTTAAAGAGTTCGGAAATTGGATTTTACGTAGTGATATATCTGCTCAGCAGGTCCCACAATTAAAGCCTGACAATAGAAATGAGTAGGGTTGGACAGTACCGGTTAAAAACCGGGGGTCCCGGTTTTCGGTTTTGATTTTTTGCCCGGTTAACCGCCGGTTTTCCGGTTTATTTGGCTTAAATCACGGCTGACCCGGTTTCAAAACCGGCGGTTAACCGGTCTTAAAACCCGGTTAAAAACCGGTACTGTCCAACCCTAGAAATGAGCTAAAAGTTACAAAAAATTTAAATCCCAAACCTCCAAAGTAATCAGCACTTCAAAAATGCAAAATTTGCACCGAAATTTTCCGAAAACAAAAAATGGCCCTAGGGTGAAAGTGCCATCGGAACAGAGGGACACACTATTCATTCTCCCATGGGCCGTTGGTGTTTTCAGGATCCGTCTAATTTGGAGGGGGGGGGGGGAGGAAGGCAATGGTGTCTCTTGTTTCAGAGGGCCCAAAATGTGTAGATAGAAGGTGGGTGGTGAGAAGAATGAGAAAAGGGTGGATTGAGAGAGAGAAAGCCACCAGAAGAAGGAAAAAGAGCGAGATAAAGCCACGAGGAGAGAGATAAAGCCTCTACCACCCTTGCAAACAAAACACATTTCCGCACCCCCACCTTGAAGGTCCATTAGCCGGAGGGGAAGACGGAGTAGGTGGGGGTGATCAGGATCAACTGTGATGCTAATATCAGATCATTGGGGAGCGAAAGAAAGAGATAAAGTCACTATGTAGGGGGAGAGAGAGAACCTGATCAGTAGAGAGCAGGTTGGACGAAAACATCCGCCTACGCCTCATCCGAACAAGATGGGAGAGAGGGGATGAACAAGTGGTGGATCCACGGTAAAAGGCACCGGAAGACCAGAGAAGCTGATCGATGAGAGATAACAGAGAAGCTGAACTGATCAGAGAGAGTCATAGATGCAGAACTGATCAGTGGCAAGGATAAGTCTCTTCCAGAGAAGAGAGAGAAATCCTTCCAGAAGAAGCACTTCTTCCCCCTCTTCCTGGGCTAATCGTGTGTGTGGGGGCAAGTCGGTCGGTCGGTTGGTTGGCCGGAGTGTAATTTTAGCTCCTCAATCACAGAGCATTTACAACAGCCCCCCACCACCCTCTCCCCCCGGTGCTGTGGGAGGGCAATCTTGGCAAGACTCTCGAAGACGACGACGACAACCTTTTCCATCATACCGGGTCCCCGGAGAGCTCGGAAGGTGGGCTATCTAGGCCCCTGCTGGTGCCAATGATCAGTCAAATGGATGAATGGGGACGGGAGAAGGGAGGAGGAGGAGGGTTGATGTGTGGGGATGTGGACAGGTGGGTGGTTTGGGAAGGGGATTTGGTGAGTTTGTATCCAGCAGAGGAAGATTTCGAAAATCCCTCGATACCGCAGGGAAATTCCAGAATGATACAAGATGGCCAATCTCGGGAATGATTTTAATCCGAATGACTTATAGTGGTTGGTAGCAAATGGAATTGGCCATGCCCTACTGGTATGAATTTTGCAGGTCCTTCGACCTTAGCATTAAAGTTGGAGGATGAGTACCGTCACCAGTACCAACCAAAACTCGTTACCGGAAATCGACTTACAGTATCTTGGTGAAAATTCCAATCATTCCATTTGTATATATTTACACCCAGTTACTTGTATCGGGTACCTAGTTCAACCCTTTACACTTCCAGCATTGATCTTTTTTCCAGCTACATCTTATTATATATACTTTTTATATCAAAGATCAGTTCAAAATGAATCAAAATGATGGAAATGTTAAGGATAAAATGGCTTTTTGTGATATTTGATAATGTAGCAAAAAGGGGATTAATCCCCTCCGTCAGCAGTTTTGGTCCTTTGGCCAATCTCGGGAATGCTCCCCCGGCTGACACAAAATGGAATTGGCCATAGCTGCGCCCCGCCGGATTCCCGGCTGGTGTGGCATTTTGATGAAAATGAATGGCTTAACTCTGCCCGCTCTGGTGGCTTCTGACTCATCGAGATTCGAGAATGGCACGTGGCTTCACGAGAAAAAAGATGGCGTGCAAAAGCTGGTCGAATCAGAATTAACGAAGAGCCCCGAATCTTTGCAGTGAAATGGAAATATTAAAAAGATATAATATTTTGCATTTATATAAAATTATGAATCAGTTAAAAATGAAAAATTTTATAAAAGAAATCCAACCAATTCAAATCAGTTGAGCTAGCCGGCTAGAACAATATTCACACGTATTTTCCTGCTATTTTGGGCGGTGTTCCTTTTTTTCTTCTCCGATGAGCATAAACCCCAGACAGCTTTATTCCACCCCATCTCTTCTTCCCCCAATCCAGTCTGGATATGTCTGGTTTCCGATTCGATCACTAGCGATCATCTCCAATCAATAGTTGCCGCGCGACGCACTGCCACGCGGTCCGCGTCCGCGCGACGATGTGGCGTCACAATGGATCATCCGCGGATTCGTAAGGGGCGGAGGGTGGGTGGAGGGGTCCGATCGGACCAGTTTTTGTCTGTGCACTCACTCACATCGTCGTCATTTGTTGGCGATAGTGGACACTTCGTCGTCGTCGTCGCGCTCTGCTCTTCTATGGGTAGAGGGAGAGGGTGGTGGTGAGGAAGAATCCGGTCCCCCCCCCCCNCCCCCCCCGAGCTCCTGTCTGGCTCTCCCAGACGACTGACTACTACGACGACGACGATGTTGGTTGGTGATGGTGGTGTTTGCTGGTCTTCTTCGTCTTCTCCATATGTACAGATCCTTCCTCTTCCCCTCTTTTCCAACCAAATTTGCGATTTGAAAGATTCTAAGTAAGAAAGGCCCAGACTGCTTTGTAAAATCCCTCAGACCATACTTAGCCTTTTTGTTACACCGGACAGACTTGGGAAGACATCCAAAACACATTGAACTTCTTTACTCATTACCTACCAATGGGTATATCACTTATTTACATTTCTGATTATAGTAGACCAATCCAAAAGAAAGGTTACGGTACCCACTCCCCTATCTATCAAGCTGTGCTCATCCTAATACCGTATCCTTTCCAACAGACAACCAACCCTCTCCCCCATGGAAAAAGTAAGATTATGCCATTCTCCTTTATTGTAGAATAGTTTGAAAAATTCGACCAATTTTTTTAAATTTTTGGCTAGCTGAAGGATGGTCTTTCACAAAATGGATGCGAAATTTTGAAAAATTGCTTACTGTAATACAGTATTTTTCCTCTTGTACCATAACGGTTACACCATCCTCCCATTTCTGTTGTTCCACCACCAACCCCAACCACTTCTTCGTATGTGTGTGTCCCAATTTGGTATGTCCAATTCGGGCCCTTTCCTTCCATGACCCATATTCCTCCTCCCACATGGTACCACCCCTCCCCTTTCCAATAACCATTTTGTTTGTCTCTCTTTTGTAGGAACACAATAAGGCAATTGTTCTCCTAAAAGTGGGAGAGGGGGGGGGGGAGAAGCATGGGCTGGTAGAAGATGCGCGAGGAACCCGTGGGGAATGGGGAAGTAACAAACGACATTTGCAAAATGGATCCACCAGCAGACAGACAGACACAGTCTCCCCTCCCCCATAAAATGTCATAAACGACGAGACGAGCAAGGACAAGGACAACCACCATAGTAAACAAAGCTGATCAGCAATGGTGGTTATGCACAAATGATCGGAGATCACACGTGAGGTGGCGAGCCTAACCATGTTTTTGGGGGAAAGCCAATAGAAATCATTGTATCGTAAGGGAGGAGCATTCCCCTTAATTGATGAAGCAAAAGAGATCTGTTAGCGAGCTCTCTAAGGGCGGGCATGGCTCATCAGTTGGTAGAAGAGTCGAGATCTAATCGGAAGATGCTGGGATTGTCCCCTGGCCGCCCCTTGTTTTTCCCTCGGGAAAAAGTTGTCTTTAGTGAGCGTTCCCTCTTGCCAAGGGAAACAGAAGCGATACTGTATTGGTCAATCTGGTCTATGTAGAAATTGGTCCTAACCTCGAATGTTGGATCAGCATGGATCTATATTAGCTCTTGATTGGTCCATTTGCAATGGATCTGACCTGTCTAGTCCCTATATTGATCAGATTCTGGCCTTTTATGTCCCCGAATTGAAACGATTCTTCCGATCATTCCAATCAATATGATTCGATATCTATTGATTTTTGATCACTATTGATCAAATGCCTTTATTACTCTTGATCTCCTTTCGTTTGGTCCAATTTTCTTCTCCTATGCTATGCTTCAGGAACCATTTATTCATTGTGCCAAAGGCAATTTTCCCAATGCAAATTCAATCCTCTGCTGAAGTGACAATGCCAAAAAATTTGCCTCCCACCCACAATTTTTGCCATAATTTTTCATTCATCATACATACATAATTCTCCACTTTCACAGGCAAAAATAGGAAAGGGACATATGCTTTTATTATAAGGCCAATCCCCAATTAGAACGGTGGCCAAGATTGGCGTCATACATTGGCCATCACCATCCACCAGGCCCCACACCCTTAAAAGGCGTGGCCCCTCAATTATTAAGCCCGTTGGCGTCATTTTTTAAAATGCAATTCCGGCAAAATCGAACACCAATAACATTTAAAAATTGGTTCATTTCAATGGGAATATCAAAATTTCGGTTTGAGTTCCAATAGGTCCAACTCTCGTCAAATCTAAATCCAGTCAAGACCAGTTTTTACCACAACTATAATTGTTTCCAAAATTCCGGGGCCCATCAAAGTTAAAATATCCAATTCATACATACCTTTACTGATTTGAATTTTATTACAGTAGACCCAACCAAATTCAGATTCATAATCTACGGGCTTCGAAATTATGGGTTTCCGAGAGTTATTTTATAGTCGGCGTACCTTCCATCAAGTTTCTTGAGGAGGAGATCGCGATCAGGGGTGTGCACGGGCCGGCCCGGAGGCGGGCCGGCCCGGGCCCGGCCCGGCCCGACCGGGCTTGGGCCGGGCCGGGCCTAGGTGTCTCCGGGCCCGGGCCGGGCCTGATTTCGTCCGGGCCGGGCCGGCCCGGATAGGCCCGGTAGGGGAAAATTTTTCTGACCACAGCCCAAAAATATTGAAATTTTTAATAAAAAATGAAATGAAATTTTAAAAAATATTTTAAATTTTTTATTATTAATAATAAATTATTTTAAAATTTAATTAAATTTATTAAAATATTTTTAAAATTTTAATCAAAAAACTTAAAAATTGTTCCAAATTGTCGGAACTTTTGGAGATGATTTTTTATATAGAAAGTTAAAGTATAACAAGCGTTTTAGTGAGAAGTTTTATTAACAAAATTAGGAGGAAAACATTACCTAGCTATATTAGCACATGAAAATTAAAAAAAAATAAAATTCAATTAAAAATTTTTGAAAAATTTTCGGTTATTAAAATTTTTTTCAATGATGTTAGAATGGATAAAATATATTATTCGAATTCGTAATTCTTGTTATTTTTTATGTTTTTTTGATAAAAAATATGATTTTTAAAAATGGTAAAAAAATCTGCTAAAAATTTTTTGGCAAAATTTTAAAAATTTTTGGAAAAATTTGGGTAAAAATTTTTTCCGGGCCTATCCGGGCCGGGCCCGGGCCGGGCCTGGTAGTCGACGGGCCGGGCTTTTTTTGTTGAGGTCCGGGCCGGGCCGCCCTGGAGCAGGCCCGTGCACAGCCCTGATCGCGATATATATTTAATGGGTAAGATTCACGGACCCTACATAATTCAAAATTCAATGTAAATTTTGTTTCGCGGGGATGCTAGAATCTATAGCGAGCACCAGAGTAATGCTGTCCCCTAAGGTCAACAACCCTAAAGGGGGGGGGGGGGGNCCCCCCCCCCCCCCCTCTCCCAATCGTCGTCGTCTTCGTCGCAGATTTGTCTCCCCGACCATACATATCGATCTCTCTCTCTCTCTCTCTTTCTCTCTCTCTCTCTCTCTCCCGATTTTATGTGTTTCCCCCCAAGGAAACAACGACCTTAGTCCTTCCCCGTGGCTGTCTGCCCCATGGCACCGCCGGGCGTAGACCGGTCTGATGATGAGCGCAAACTCCAACTACGGACAGGCCAGGATGGTAGTAGTACTGGTAGATAGTAGTAGGAAACCCTCGAAAACTTTATTGAATTACAATTTTCAAATTTTATACACATATGAAGCAAGAGTATAGAAATAAGAAAGGTCCGTCAATCAGGGATGTATGAATTGGATATTTTAACTTTGATGGGCCCCGGAATTTTGGAAACAATTATAGTTGTGGTAAAAACTGGTCTTGACTGGATTTAGATTTGACGAGAGTTGGACCTATTGGAACTCAACCCGAAATTTTGATATTCCCATTGAAATGAACCAATTTTTAA
>LDKF01002340.1:7907-26948 GCA_001026735.1 Rotylenchulus reniformis | reverse complement strand
TAAACATAAAATAAATATTAATTATATAATTAAAAAATAGTAATTTAAAATAAATAGAAAATTTTAAGAAATACAGTAAATCGAAATTTAGTATTTTAAAAGTAGGCAAAAAAATAAATATAAGGATGGGTCTCTTCAGTAGGTGTCCCTTTATTTATTTTTTATTTGTTAAATTGTTATAAGTTATATAAAGAGTGTGTTTCGGCCCATAACGTAGACACGCAAAGCCAACTTAAAGACACATCAAAACAGCAATAAAAGAAAAAGGCGAATAAAAATTCTTGGACGGAACGGGCTAAGGGGTGGCGGTCAAAGCAATGGTGGCCGAATGATAACAGCCGAGTGGTAAAGCGAAAATTGGTACATTTCCTCATCCAAAAATTCAAATACATCTCTACTGATCATTTCATGGTTCTCTTCTGTACCGGTTAAAGCTAAAGTAAAAAATGGGATCATCACCTTGATAATGCTCAGACCAGTGTAATTTTATGATAAAACCACAATTTTATTACAGTTCTCACACAATTATATACGGAATTCTTCGTCAAGAGGATTCAAGATAAATTCCATATAATGTCGTGCAAGTGTCAATGTGTTCAACTTAATTATTCGAATAAAAAAATATTTACACTTTGTACCATCGGACTTCTTTGCTAGTCGAAACTTCTTGGCTAAAGAAGATATCTTCGCCTGATAAATCACGGCTTTTCAAATCTTCTCTGCCAGTCATAATATTGAGTAAGGTTTCTCCTTGTATTTCACTAGATGCTTGTGTATGACTTGATCCTTCAATGGCTGATCATCTATCGCCCGTTGAACTATCTTTTCTGCCAACAATTCGATCGACAAGAATATCCGCATGCGTCCTTGTGCCTTGGACGGATGATCATCGGCAGTTGAACTATCTTTTCTGCCAACAATTTGATCGATAAGAACATCCGCATGATTCTTTATTTTTCTTTCACGAGGAGGGTTTCAAACGGGATAATGGTGATTGCACCCTCGGATTGTAATTTTCTATTGCGCTTTTAATGGATTATTTTAAATAGATACAAAGCATGTTTACCTCGCGTATCCGTTGATCCTTTCTAGATGATGTTCCCTTTTCATCTAATTGTAGCAATAGGTATGATAGTCTGCTTAAGTAAGCTGTGCAAATCGTGAAAAAAAGAAGCCGTGCAAATCGGTCAAATCCGAACAGGAAAAGTGGAGAATGAATGCTCCTATACTGAACCCAATTTTCTCTGATCTCAACCCATCTTAGCGAAAACCAATCGCCGATAGGTTCATTGTTGTTCTCAAGATATTTTTCTTCAAGGTCATTTTCATTACATATCGTTTTACAAAAAATGCATTTTTAGTTCAAAAGTTTTTAGTCTTAGTTTGATTTTACAATACTTATTTTAGTATCCTCACATCAGTTTTATTAATTTATTATCCCACCCACATTGGCACTTTTCGACAAACGCCCACATTGGCACTTTTCGACTAACGACCCAGCACGGACTAAAACACTAAACAGGGAAGATTAAGACACATAAACATAACTAACTTGTAAGCACCATTAGCAAGAATAAATGGATATCAATAGTTGATATGCAATAATATGCAATTGTATTGGTCACGGATTCACAGATATTCTTACACTATTCAAAGCATAATGCTTTTTTGTAGTATGTGCTACAACTCTTACCTGGACTGGCTACCAATGATACCGGACCCACTTGGCAAAAGTACCCTCGGCTATGCGTGTACAACTGCACCCTCGGCGCTGATTGTAGCAAAGGAACCAATATAAACTCAGGGGACAGCGGCGGACCAGCAATCGTGTGTCCGGTGAGTTAAGCAATACAAAGTTTTGATTTAAGAACAACATTGTATGGGTTGAGCGATACGATGAATCTTTGAACGGTGTTGGGTCGGGTCAGATGCTAAGTAAGAAATAATCGAATAATTCATTGGAAAAAATTTCTGGAATAATTTTGGGTCTAAATGATCGGATCTGGTATCATATCGGTATCGATATAACGAATCTCGATACTACCTACTCACAATCAGCATTGATATCGGGTCCAAGTAATGGTCTTAGTATCGATTATCGGGAAATTTCAGGTATGGAACAGCCTTACTAGACATAGGGGAATGAAGCCCGCTTCACATGGCGGCCCACCGATGGGGGCCTCCGTAATTTTTTTTTATTTGAAGTCTCTATCCTCCTAAAAAATTGACTATTTTTTACCCTAAGGGAATTGTTATAGAGAAATATCATTGTAAAAGTTTACGTTTTTTATTTTCTTTCACAGGTTACGGACAAAACAGGAACAATGGAACGGTGCTTCTCCGTGGGCGTGTTGTCAGCCAGCGGACGGCCCATTACAACCATCCCAGAATTTAAGGATGTCCCGGGCCCCACTGAGTACATGCGCGTGTCTCGCTATTGCGATTGGATCGAGCAAAAAACGGAGGGTAAAGTTCGCTGTGTTGCGTCGCTTGATGCAGATACAGGTGGATTTGAGGGTTGGACATTCGCATGTGGTCATCCAATTATCAGTTTTAACCTACCAACGTATTACCTCAAACCTCCTGCTGGGGGTCTATTGTTAAATATGGTGCTAAGACGTTAAAAAAAGTGCCAAATGACATAGTCAAAACAAAAACTTTTTTGTAAGACTTAAACAAAAAGATAAAAGGCAAAAATGTGCAGAATTTTATGCCGATTCGAATGGTATAAAAAAATTCGAAATATCCCCTAANAATTTCTTTACTTTTTTAGAAATGTATAAAAATATACCTCTAAAATTGTGTCTTGGAAAAAGGTTAAAATGGGTTTTGCCTAAAAATATTCGTAATAAAGGGTTTTTAACCTAACATATAGCCCCTGAAAATGGGTTTTTTGAAACTTTTTCTAAATTATTTTTTTTACTGTGATTATTTTTCTTTAAAAAATGCTTAGAATCCATTTTCTGAGTTGTATAAAAAATTGAAATTTATGAAAGTCCCCGAGGGGGTTTTTTTGTGGGGTTATTATTTTATTTCAAATTTTTTATTTTTCGAGAGGGAGCTCATTAAAGGGAGGGGCCTTTTTGGAGGGAGGGTTTTATTATAAGTACTACAAGGTAAAGAGTAAAGACTATTCATGCACTTGCAAATATCGATATGCATATTTATGCCTGAATTGTTGCTCTGAGCATTTTTAAAAATTCCTTCAACAAGTTGAAATTCTCTTAAAAACATGAAAAATTCTATATTTTTGAAGGGAATCATAATTCCAATATCCAAAAATATATTGTTGTATATGTTGTAGCCGATCTTTAATTTTAGCCGAAGTGGAATCGGCTAATCGATCTTGAATCCGTGATCTGAATATTTACAAACATTTGCCAAACATGGCCTTTTTTAAATGTACATTCAAGAACCAAATATCCAAACCATTAGTTTGAGGGCTTAACAACACGTTCTGAAATTTCAAAACATTTTGTTCATCTGAGCATGTTCAATTATATCATACGAACATCAAAACATCGATAAAAACATATAGATGATGTTTTGACCATGTACGGATGGACAAGATGTTTTGAAATTTTCCCCAGGCAAACAATTTTGATACCTAGTTGGTTTTTGATTTCAAACCATTTACCCACATGTTTGGAAATGTTCGGATCGGATCATAGATTCAAGATCGGCTAGCTGAAGTCGACTTTGGCTGAAATGCAAGATCGACTACAACATATGTAAATATTTTGTGGTTTACACACATGAAGGCATTATCCATTTTGACGAAAAGACATAGCACAAAATCAAAAGCCCAGGAAATTTTTAATATATTTTTTTAATCTAGACAATTGTGATAAGAAGGTGCCTGATGCCCTTCCTATGCCTTTGCCTCCTCCACTTCCACCTGTCAATGCCAATATCACTGGTGTTCTGAAAAAGTTGCCATTGCCACCACAAATGGCCAAACACTGATGAGCCGCAAAAACAATGATAATGATGGGAAGAAGAAGGAATATTGGCGCTGAAATGAATGAGGGCTAAGTAATGAACATGAGCGCCCGGATTTCTGGGCATAATCCGTATATATTTTTATTTACATTTATTTAACGAAATATATACCCGGGCATCTAAAAGTATGGGCTTTAGTGATCACCATCGGATTAATCGGATGATTGGATTAAAATAACATTCGCATTTTGATCATTTGTTTCTTCAAATGATGGTATAAAACATGTTGTGGGACTTATAAATAAAATTTTCAAGATGGCAGTAACTATATTCTGATTGCAATATTAAATGAACCCACATGGTGACAAAATTGGCGACCAAATGTATTAGAAAATATAAATAAATAATTATAAATTAGAAAAAAATTTTATATTATTTAAATATTTGCAGCTCATTTGATTAAAAAAGGAACTGCTAAATTATAAATAAAAATAATAAAATAAAAACCAAAAGATCCTTTCGAAAAATTTTTAAATTGACAAAAGACTAAGTATTAATTATAGCCAAAGATTGTATAATTTCAACAATATTTGATTTTTAAACAAAACAGAGATTTGGAACTGATTTTATTTACCCAAAAACAATAAACAAATTAAGTTAATATATACATTTATTCCAACCTTCAATAATAAAGTGGCCGACAAAAGGATTGCATTTCGACAAATTTAGAGATACCTCGTATATATCCGACCAAAGACAAATGATATTTACCGTATTTCTTCTAAAATAAGACCCCGGTCTTATTTTTTTCAAACCCCCTTAGAGGGGGGTCTTATTTTAGAAGAGGGTCTTATTTTAGAAGAGGGTCTTATTTTTTCAAACCACCTTAATCTCAGAATGAATTCCCATTTTGGGAGGGAGAATGAGTAATAAATTTCATTTTTTTAAGAAATTTTTTTGGAAAAAGTGGAACGAGAATACAAATTGCATTCCAATTCCAAAGATTCATCACTCGAAAACCAAAAATTCCAAAAGAATTTCTCTTTTTATTGCATATATAGCTGAAAAAATAGTTTGTTGAACCTAAATAATAAAGGAATTAAAGGAATTATTTTGCGGCCGCTGGATATGCTTATATCTTTTCATTTCAATATAGGCATCCGATTCAAGAAAATAATTCAAATCGGCCTCGCTCCAGCGGCCGCAGTATAAATAAAGGATAAAAATCCGAGAATAAAGGAATTTAAAAAAGTCCCGCTTCTGCTGGAGGAGGGTTGAAAAAAGACCCCTGGGGGTCATAATATAGTTTTACGGTATTTGCAATATACCAGTAAAAATAAGATAAAGTATTAAAAAAAATTTTTTGAAAATATTTACCGAAAAATATTAATTTTTTACAATAAGCAATATTAAGGAGCTTATTACATATTTTAGAATAGGGTTTTTTCAACTCTCACTGGGAGGGGGGGTCTTATTTTGGAATAGGGTCTTATTTTAGAAGAGGGTCTTATTTTTTTCAAACCTCCTCAAAGGGGGGTTTTATTTTAGAAGAGGGTCTTATTTTAGAAGAAGGTCTTATTTTAGAAGAAATACAGTATATATTATAATAATTTTGTAGCGCCAATTACTAATGTAGGTATATGCTGTAAAATGCAAAAAACAAGGGACAAATTTCAAAATAAAATTGATAAAAATCCGTCCGTTCCCCAGCAGTCCATTTTTTCCCAGCAGTCCATCCATTTTCCTCATCTTGTAACGGGGTCAGCTCCATAGAACCCAGCTCATTAGAACCCAAAAACTTCCCTTCATTCAAAAACTTTTTTTAGACATTGCTAGGCCAAAACTATAAAAAGCAAAAAGGTGTAGAATCTTAGAACCCCACTTATGGCTTTTTTGGTTTTTCGAATTTCCCTGAAAAATTTTGAAATTTTTGAAATTTTCAAAAAAAAATGAAGAAAATCGATTTTTTTGAAAATTTCAAAATTTTTCAGGGAAATTCGAAAAAACAAATAGGCCATAATCGGGGTTCCAAAATTCTACACCTTTTTGCTTTTAATACATTGCGGGACCTACCAAACATAAAAAAGTTTATGAATGAAGGGAAGTTTCTGGGTTCTAGTGAGCTGGGTTCTATGGAGTTGTAGCCCTTGTAACAAATCAACTTCTTCGAATTATCCGCACAATTCGTCCAGCAAAATATCAATTTCGGCATTGCGCAGTGAGTTGAGTGCATCTAGAATTGGACCTTCTGGCTTGAACAATGGATCTTGTCATTTTCTGATCCGTCAACAGCATTTTTGATTACACAATTTTTGAATGATTGACGATGGTATTCGGTAGAGACCGGACAGAAGGGTCAGTCGAGTTTTTTCGGTAAAAAACTGAAAAAAACCGAACCCGAAAAAACCGAAAAATTTGAAAAAGGTTCGGTCGGTTTTTTCGGAAAAACCGAAAAAATCCAAAAAAGCGGTCGGTTTTTTCGGTAATAAACCCGAAAAAACCGAAACCGAAAAAAACCGACCAAAAAACCGACCGGTCCGGTCTCTAGTATTCGGGGGCAATTCATTCCATGGGTTCAATAGCCATCGGTGGTGACCGAGGCTGCGGTAGTCGTCTCCTTTTCGCCGTGGAGCATCCAATCTTAATATTGCCGTCGGAAGGCCGCCGTTCCGTGCGAACATCGGGATTCAATTTGATTAAGAAAAGTTAATTTTTTAATTCAGCCCAAAAAAATGATAGGCATGTAGTCAAGAATTCAACCCTACCACCCCTTCAAGGGGACCTTATAATAGAGCCATTTTCAAACCCCCTCATCAGAGGGGAGCCTTAAAATAGAGCAAGACCTTATATAAGAGGAAATACTGTATAATATTTTGAATGAATTTATTTGATTGATTTAATGCTAAAAATATATTATAAGAATAAAAAAATAAAATAAAAAAGTGAGCACGTCCATCTAATTTCGAAATTTTCATAAAATGAATCTTAAAATTTACTGAGAAGATACGAAGAAGTGTGAAGATATCACTTAAAATTAATATGTTTTAATTGTTAAATCAAAATTAAATTTTATTTGATCCATTCTTAAATATAAGTCGATATTTTATTTTACATAAAAGCAATCAAAAAATTCTTTCAAAAATTTATATATATTATTATTATCTATTGTTTTTGGGGGATATGTGTGGTCTACCTACAAATCGGAGGATCACAATTGGATTGGCTTTAAGTTTGCATGACAATTGGTGCGGTTTCAGAATTGTATGTGAACTATTTACTTAGTATAGGCCACTTCAGGCTCCCAATCATAGTTGTACAAACCACTCTCTATTTCGTCTTCTTACATACGAAAGTTCATATTTTTTAAGCTTCGTTTTCCCTCATTTGTATATCCTATTTATTTTTTTACTTCCTTTATGTTCGTGCTTCGCATTCGTCTTCCATTCCAGCAGAAGGTTTAAATAAAACTGAAATGCGATGAAGACATTCATTTATTTCATTTTAGACGATAATTCCCCACATAATATAATTTTATCATTTTTTCCTTCTAGAAAATATTCACATCTAAACAATAAAAAAAAGTAAAATAATTAAAATTTATTTTTTATGGAATGAAAAGTGGAAAGTTAACCTTTGATATATGCCATTAGTGATATATTAAATTGATTGAATTGAAAATAACCAAATTTTCTAAAGAAACACTTCCCGATGATCGCTAAAATTAATATGATAATTTTCTTGATAGACAGCAAAATGTTCTGCTGCGAACATATATAATTGGCCAAGTTGGACTGTAATCTAATGAATTCTAAAAAGGTACTGAATGTCAAAAAATCATTAGATTACCGAAAAGAATACCAGCAATGCCATTCACATGGCTCAATTACAAATGATGATTTGCGATTATTCTGTAAAATTTCATCGAAGTTTTAGTGATAGAATAAAAAAAAATTAATTTAAAAAATGGGTAAATTTTTGGAGAAAGCAAACAAAATTTCGGCCGTCTGTCATTTTCGGTTTATTTCGGAAAAATTCAAAATCGATAAGTTTGTTTGATTTTTTGATTAAACCGGAAATCGAAAATCAAATAAAAAAGATCATTAGGATACCTAACACCGTTTGAAAATGCGCAATATTCTGCCCATTGCTCTTTTCATAAGCTAGACTTCATTTTTTTGTTCATATCAGACCCGGAAAAGTCGTGTCACACGGATGATTTTATTTTCAATTTTATGATTAATAAATGCATAAAAAAATGAATTTCAGGAATTTATTATACTAAAATATGGACGAAGAGATTGTCAATTTTGCGTTCTTTTGCATTACGTCAGTTGCACTTCCATTGCAGCTCATGGCAATGCGGGTGATTCATATTTTGGTTAAAAATAGTTTATTTATTTTATTTTGATTCAGATATTATTGGTCCATGATGAATTTCGGGCGAATGATTGTTTTCGCATCATGATTTTGATCGCAATATGCGATGAATTGACGCAGTTTTCAGGTGGCATTTGGTATCCCATGAGTTATTGGTTTCAGCCCTTTTTCGTGGCTTATTTGTCGTGGTTGCAAAGGGTAATTTTCAAAAAAATAATTGACACCAAAAAATTTTTGATGGCCATTCGACAAAATTAACGAAAACTTTTGTAGTTTATGAAACTTGGGGGCAGAAATTTATGACGTTTCGGAAATCATGTTAGCATAAAACTTCAAAAGTGTTGGGTATTTGTAGATAATTGGAATAAACCAAAGTGTTTATTCAATTACAATTCCAAACAATAAGAAATATTTATTTTGCGAAAATAATAGTCAATTGTGGGATAGCAATTGAGGGGCAAAATTATGAATAAAAACAGAATGAAAGAAGGAGGGAAGGAATGAACTAAATGGGAAAAGCGTGGGATGAAATGTCACAAGGTTTGAATGATCATTTCGGCGCTCTTCGCCCGAACACCTCCCCTTTTAAGAACCGACGAAGTCTTCGGAGTCGGACTGTCCTCAGTGCTTCCTTCAAAAGGGTTCCGGGGAATACCTGACTGGGGCCCGACGATTCCGCTCGGGGTAACGCCGGACCATGGGAGAGTGCATAGCTGGTGGAATTTCCACGACTTCTGGTTGTGCATCTTCTGCTGCCGGTGGATCCGCCATCTGTGGCTCAACCGCGAGTTCTGCCATCGGAGGCGCTGGGAGGCCAAATGCATCATTCAGGATGGCCAGTGGCTCATCGTACTTGTCCTCGGTGTGCCGACTCCGCAATTGATTTGCGTGGTACCTGCTCCCAGTCCCGTCGGGAAAGCACACATCGTAGATGACCCCGGTGCATCGGGTGATCCGTCCGGCTCTCCAGTTCTGCGCAAGTCGATGGCGAGCGAAGACTTTTTCATCGACCTGAAAGGTCCTCGGTTTGGTTCCATATCTCCGGTTGAATTGTCGCTCCATTTGCTCATCGCGGTCGGTCGGAACGGGTGGCGGTGGCATCAGCAGGTCCAGTGTCGTGCGCGGGCGGCGACCGATGAAGGCTTCCGCTGGACATTGTCCATTTGGCAGAGCATCATTCGGTGTTGTCCGGTATGTCGTCAGGAACGTCTCGATTATCTTTTGGTCTGCTCTCCCCTCCCCTTTTAACTTCCGAAAAGCCCGCTTAAAGGTGTCGACAAATCTTTCCGCTTGCCCGTTGGACATAGGATTGTACCGGGCGGAAAAGAAGTGTTTGATGCCATTGGAAGCTGTGAACCGCGCGAATTCGCTGCTGGCAAATTGTGTTCCATTGTCCGTTACCAGGACTTCTGGAATGCCATGACGCGTGAACATGTAGCGCAGTTTGTCGATGGTGGCTGACGAAGATTTTGTGCGCATTTCGAAGACTTCTGGGTACTTCGAGAACGCGTCGACGATGATGAGGAAATCTTTTCCGAAGCGGTCCAGCAAAATCCATATGAACTCGCTGCCATGGGGCTGTTGCTTTTGGCCAAGAGTGAAGTGGTGCCTTCACTGGCGCTCGTTCCGCTTGTTGGCAGGAGTCACACGTGCGGACAAAATCCTCAATTTCTGCATCAATTCGAGGCCAATAGACGAATTGACGAGCTAGCTGCTTCATGCGCTTCATGCCCGGATGTCCTTGGTGCAGCAGTTTTAGCGCTTTTGATCGGTAGATCTCTGGAATGTCCGTTCTTCCGGCGTACAATAGGCAACCATCGGATGATGTCAGCTCCTCTTTTCGACGGTAAAATTCCTGGATTTGAGTATCTTCCGCAGATATTTGCTTCTGGTGCGGCCAGCCATTCCTGATGAATCCAACCACACGCTTGAGAGCGAGATCCTGGTCCGTCGCTGCGGCCAAATCTTTAAAGGTGATTGGCAGGAAATTGGCTGCCTCTTTTAGCGCTTCACCCATGTCCGCTTCGGCGTCGATGGTGGCAATGACTCGCTCATTCTCATCATCTGCTGTACGTGCAATCAACCGGGAAAGCGCGTCAGCTTGTCCGAAGTCCTTAGTGTTGACATATTGGATCTCGAAATCGTACGCCAACAGCATCAATGACCAACGAAGTAGACGGTTTGCGCTGCATTGTAGGATGCCCTTCTTGCTCCCGAAGATGGCTAGAAGAGGCTTATGATCTGTTAGAAGGGTGAAATGCCTCCCGTAGATCATTTTGTGGAATTTTTGGACAGCAAAGATGAGTCCAAGAGCCTCTTTTTCAATCTGCGAATAGTTCTTTTGCGCGGGAGTGAGGGCTGAGGACGCGTGCGCAACTGCTTTCACAGTCCCGTCTGGGAAGCGATGCGAAATTACAGCGCCAATACCACTTTCAGATGCGTCTGTGGCTACTATGATCTCCATCTCGGGATCGTAGTGTGTCAACAGCAATTCCGACTGAAGAGTTTTCTTGATCTGGAGAAAAGCTTGCTGGCATTTCTCATCCCAATCCCATTGTGAGTCCTTCTTGAGCAGGTCATCCACCGGTTTTCTGGTGAACCGCATGTTTCGCACGAATTGCTGATAGTGATTGACCATGTCGAGGAATGAACGCAAAGTTGGGACATCTGTGGGAGGCGGCATGCCTGCAATCGCTTGTATCTTCGCTTGGTCCGGTCTGCGGCCATTCTTGTCGATGATCACTCCGAGATACTTGATTTCATCCTGGAAGAAAGAACATTTCTCCAGTTTGATCCGAAATCCAAAGCTTTCAATCCGCTTGAGCACTTCCATCAGGTTGCTTTTGTGCTCTTCCACTGTTTTCCCGACAACGATGATGTCGTCCAGGTAGGCACAAGCGTAAGGAAGTCCGGCCAGCATTGCGTCCATGATGGACTGGAAAATCGCTGGAGCCGTCTTAACACCAAAAGGAAGTCTCTGGAATTCGTAGATTCCTTTGTGTGTGGCGATGCAGCACAGCCTTTTTGACTCCTCATCCAACTCCACTTGCAAATATGCGTCCCTAAGATCGATTTGAGAGAAAACTTTGCCTCCGTTCAACGTGGCAAAGATGTCTTCTGGGATCGGGAGTGGATGTTGATTGGGCAACAAAGCATCATTGAGGCCTGTGGAATAGTCGCAGCACATTCGAGCCGATCCATTGGCCTTTTTCACCACCAAGATTGGTGCGGTACATTCGGCGTGCTCGACATTCTTGATCACCCCCATTGATTCCAACCGCTCAATCTCGGCTTCCACTACTGGCTTCACATTGTACGGAACCGGTCGGGCGCGACGGAAGATTGGGGTTATATCCGGCTTGAGAGCCAGATGGGCCTTTGTCTTTGTGCAATGTCCCAAAGTTTCGCTGAACACACCCGCAAACGATGCTGGGAGTGAAGCGATGAAACCAGAAATCTCTGTACTTCCTCCATTTGCCTTGGAGTTCTGTACTTTGGCCTTGAAAGGTTCTTGGGTGCACACATTGATGGCCTGGAGCCGCTCTTTAATCTGATCCAGAAGCCCAAAGGCGTCCATGATCTGCACGCTCAGCAAATTCAGTGATCCCCGCCTGGCTACATAGAACTCCTGTTCAGTCGAATTACCGTCAAATTCGAATGTGCCAGTGCCTTTTCCGATGAAGGCGCGCTGGGTACCATCATAGAGCCTTGCTCGCTCGCTGCACTTCTGGGTAGCCGGGGATCCGATGGACTCGAAGGTCGCTTCATCGATCACATTTACTTCGGCCCCGCAGTCGAGCACAAATTGGACGGGCTTCCTATTCAGGTGCACTTCGATTCGCAGAAGTGCTGATGCATTGACTTCCTTCAATGCCGCTGCCGTGACACTTACAAGGCCCAAATGTTTTTTGGCATCTTTCACCTCTGGTCCCCTTGGGTGATTCCGTTTCCACTCCTGGACCTTTTCGCATTGGGATTCCAGGTGGCGTTTTTGGTTGCATTTCCGACAGACAGTGCTTCGGTGGTTGCAATCCTTCGCAAAATGGCCTTTCCCGCATCTCCAGCAAAGTCGCGATGGGGCCTGGGTGTTGATCTTTGGATCCTTGGCCTGCGATTTGTTGGAAGTATCACGGTATCCCTTCCCCTTTTTGAAGGCATTCACGCTTTTAAAGCTGGAAGGGAGTGACTCAACCAGTCTCGCTTCGGACATGGTGGTCATGTAGCCGATACAATCCTCAACGACTTCGTCGTACTTCACCCTGTCCCCGTCTTGGGTCAGTTTGGTGAGGATGCGTTGGCGTAAAGCTGCGTCTCTTGGAGACTTGAGCGCAGTCAATAACATCAGACAGTTAAACTGCTGCTCTTTCAGCTGTGAAAATTGGAAATCACGCAAAAGTTTCTTGTGCCGGTTGACGAATTGTCGAAAATCTTCGTGCTCATCCCTGCTCGCTTTCAAGCACTCATAGCGATCCACGAAGATCGACTGCGGTCGGGCAAACAGCTTTCCCAAGTTTGAAACCGTTTCATCGAAGGTAAACTCCGTCACCTGTTTAGGTAAGCAAAATTTGGAGTACTCGCTGAATGCCGTCTCTGACAGCTTGTTCATCAGCGCCTTCACTTTTAGGTCGCTGGACAAATTTGGTGCCGCACAGTCGATGCCGAATTTGAAGCGTTCAATCCATTCGGAAACTCGGTTTTTATCATCACTGGGCTCGAAAGGTTGGATGTCAGGGAGCGGAGGGACGAGCGGAGCCTGTGGTTGGACGATAGCAGCAGCTGATGTTGCAGCTCCAGCAGTGGTTTGGCCTTGCTGCTTGATGAGCTGTGCCATCATCGCCATCAGGTCTTTCATGGTGACCTCCGGCTGTGTCATCTTTGTTGCTGTTTGACTGCATGAAGTGCTCGGCGAATGTGGTGATCGGTTGAGCTATGCACGCGCTACAAGCTTGTGCAAAGCAGATGAAGAAGCTCGAGCTAGCTCCAAGCTAGACAACAACCAACTACAAGTTGGCGCGAGCAGGAAGGCTGGACGTAAATGTAGACTGATAAGGACTCGCCTAGAGTGCTTATCAGACAGCTCCCTCTGACAAATATCGCCTAGATATTTGCCAGGAATTTGCGACGGAAGCTGCTACCTCTGACAAATATCGCCTAGATATTTGCCAGGAACTTGTGATGTAGAAAGACCGCCTAACAATGCTCTTTTGCCGAGATCGATTGAAGTGGTGAACGAAGATTGCGTTTTCTGTCAGTGGGAAAAAGTCAAATTTTTCTTTTTACCGTTTTCCGAAATGTCGGGATTTTCCTGTGCTTGAGCCCGAAGAATTTTGTAGGCGTCGCCAATTATGTTGGGTATTTGTAGATAATTGGAATAAACCAAAGTGTTTATTCAATTACAATTCCAAACAATAAGAAATATTTATTTTGCGAAAATAATAGTCAATTGTGGGATAGCAATTGAGGGGCAAAATTATGAATAAAAACAGAATGAAAGAAGGAGGGAAGGAATGAACTAAATGGGAAAAGCGTGGGATGAAATGTCACAAGGTTTGAATGATCATTTCGGCGCTCTTCGCCCGGACAAAAAGCAATATATTGATAGTACTATTCATTTAGGCAAAAAGGTAAAAATGTTAAAAATCAAATCAAACTTTTTGAACGTGCTATTCCAAAATTTTAAAGGCAATATAGAAAATTATATTCGATTTTTTGGTATTAAATTGAATTGTTGTTTAGTAACAGTCAAAGGCAAGTACTTGGTTAAAAACAAATGGACTTTAGAAAAAATTATGCTATAGTAAAATACCTAAAAGCTAACTAACTATATATCCCTTTTTGATCTTATATTTTTTTAAATTTTTTGTCACTTTTTAAACTCGGGTTTTTAAATGATTTTTTTGCCAATTTTTTGGTGCAAAAAGGAATGCCTCTTGAATCTACTCATTTAGAATTTGAGGATAATCATCTGCTTCGCTTATCAAATTATTTTTTCATCTTATTTTAGTAAAAAATTAATCTTTAATTATTTGTCGGTATTCTGCCCCCCCCCCGGATTCTCTGGAGTATTCAAGCCCTTCAAGGAATGAGATTCTAGGTTTTTTGTCCATTTGTACCTCCAGGAATCTCCGCGTTGCATTTCTTGGGCACTGAATTTTTGTTCAATGGCTAATACTTGGTCAAAAAACAAATGGATTATTTAATTTTTTTTCTAGAAACTTTTAGTTTTAAGGATTTCTCGTCGAGTTTTATTTGTACTGATGCCTTAGAATAAAAAGTTGCACTTTTTCTAGGAACGCCCATTTTTACACTTTTTTCAATAAATGGCATTGCACCAAATTTTTCATTTCTTCACTTTTGCAATTTGAAGTTAATTGTCCACGATCGGTTGGGTTTCTATTAACCGAAAAAAAATCCGGGTTTTTGGCCCTAAACTCGAAAATTAAGTTCACCCCCAGGTAAGCTATCTAAATTGGTGAATTAATGCACGCAAACCATAAAATGACCTAGCAAATTTTTTTAAATTTTGGGCATAACTCTTGCGAACAATATTTGTAAAGATTTATTTTTTGCATGAGTTAACCATTTTTGATGAATAAATTTATTTTCCGATTTTAAGGGCTAATCTGGCAAGAAATGAAAAGTCCTGGATAAAGAAGAAAAGTTCCAAATAAAATTTTTAATAAAATTAAATAACTTATCAATGGTTAATTTTTAATTCTGGATTAAATTCTATTAAATAACTTATCAATGGTTAATTTTTAATTCTGGATTAAATTCTATTCAGGTGTTGATTTCTTTGGAATATTTTGTTTATTCATCCATATTTTTTCTGCATTTGCTCTTGGCAATCAATCGACTTACTGTGTTCATAAAAATGTTTATTTTTTCCGATTATGGTGAGGGCGAAAACAGATGGGAGAGAGTGACGAAAAAGGTAACAAAAGATTTAAAAATTGCAAACTTGAGAACCCAACAGGGCTGCACGCAATCGGATTTTTTAAATCCGCAACCCCAATCCGCAATTCGCAACCAAAAATTTTCATCCGCAATTCGCAATCCGCAACCCAAAAAAGTCCGCAATTCCCGCAATCCGCAATCCGCAATTTTTGAAAAAAAGCAAAAAAAAGCGGCCAAGACTTTGCATTTGGCACTATTTTTTAACANCTTTTTAGATTCTGTATATGCTGGCTGTCGTCCATTTTGTCATCTGCTTTCCTCGTATAATTAAACCAAATCTGGACCTCTTTTTCGACATAACATGCGGCATCAAATGTTTACCATGGTTGGACACATACAATTCGTATATAAACAACTTTATGCTGAGCTATGTCGACTACGGCCTGCCATTGGCCACAATAATAATCTATTTGGCAATTTGTATCATCATGAGAGTGGTAAGAACATACATAAATGGTTACTTCAATTTCAGCTATGACTAGGCACTAGAATATTTAAAAATCCGTTTTCTTGGCCAATCAAAAACTGAAAACTTCTTTAAACCACATTAAGCCAAAAGTTCTAAAGGCAATAATATATAAGAAATTATTATCGAAAATCCTTTCTCCAATTCGGAAAGGGGATAACATTGGCCGAAAATAATATTTAAAAAAAAACAAAGAAACGATGGACTATTAAACAGAAAATTTGACCATTAGAGGACAAACCGGAATTTGACCAAAAAAAAATTGGGAAGTTGGGCCGAAAATTGGATCGAAGAAGGGGGAAGGAAGAATTGATTGAAATTGAACAGAGGAAGGGAGGAAAATGGAAGCAAAAAGTGCCGAAAGTGGATTGAAGAAAAAAAGTAAAAGCTGAGCTAAAATTGAGCCGAAAGAGAAGGGAAATCAAAAATAAAAAATATATAAAAAAAGAGATAAAAAAACTAAAAAACTATTCCAGTCATTTTCTCATAATAGGTCAAAATTTTCGATCTCTAATAGTAATAAAATGGTTTTATACTTTTACAGACCCGATCATTGTGGACCAAATATGATCCAAAAATATTTTTAATGCATGAAATAAGCTATAATTGGCAAAATATGCGCATTTCAAACCAATAATTTTCTGATCTATTGACTAAAGTTCTTAACTTCATTCAAACTTGACCAATTTCTTTGGAAATTTAACCGAAAAACTAGTCAAAATAATCGATATTAAGATTTTTTATTACCTATTTCTTATTTGATCCGCAAAAGTCGGATTCATAAAATCTAAGTCAAGTTTGCAAAGGTCGAATTCGCGAATTATTTTTTTTGAATTTAGCCCAATGAAACTTATTCGAGCATGAATATAATTAATCGGAAGAAAAGTGAACGCCGAATTCTGGTCCAATCCATCTTACAATCTATACTATTTTTTCAACTTCCATTGATGAAGCTTTTGCTTCGAACAGGTAAAATATTTAGAGAATTTAATCCATAATGAGTCATTTGCCCCGAGTGCCAAAATGGGCCTTTGCCCGAAAGTGCCAATAAAAAACCCATTCAGAAATTTTTAAAGCTTAACTAATAAGCCAAACTTTAAATGCCAAAATATTCAATTGTATGCTCTATCTTTCGGTCTATAAGACTATTTTCAAATTCCCTATAAAAATTTCAATTTTTTCAAAAAAATTCTGAAAATCACGAAGATTTAAATTTCAAAAAATTTAATGTACATATCTTTGGGAAAAAGTATAGTCCAAAAGATAGAGCATATTTTATGGGTATCATATTCTCTTCCACTCTAAAGATGGTCAGATTTTTAGCGTGAGGCTTATTTCAGAGAGAATACGGTATTTTGGCCTCTTAATTTGGGCTAGTAGATACGAAAATTTCTAAGGGTTGTTCATTTTGGCACTTTCGGGTAAAGACTTGTTAATCATTGGCTTGATTTGTTCTTTCAGATCCATCACCAGCTCTGATTTTGTTTATTCGTTTGTNACCGTTCAGAAACTTTTAAAGCTTAACTAATAAGCCAAACTTCTAAATGCCAAAATATTCAATTGTATGCTCTATCTTTTGGTCTATAAGGCTTTTTTCAAATTCCCTATAAAAATTTCAATTTTTTCAAAAAAATTCTGAAAATCACGAAATTTAAATTTCAAAAAATTTAATGTACATATCTTTGGGAAAAAGTATAGTCCAAAAGATAGAGCATATTTTATGGGTATCATATTCTCTTCCACTCTAAAGATGGTCAGATTTTTAGCGTGAGGCTTATTTCAGAGAGAATACGGTATTTTGGCCTCTTAATTTGGGCTAGTAGATACGAAAATTTCTAAGGGTTGTTCATTTTGGCACTTTCGGGTAAAGACTTGTTAATCATTGGCTTGATTTGTTCTTTCAGATCCATCACCAGCTCTGATTTTGTTTATTCGTTTGTCAACTCTTTTGGTCTGGTGTGTCAATCCGATCATCAATTTAATAGTTTTGCCGTAAATTAAATTATTTTTATGATTATAATTATATTACATTGCAATTTTGAGGAATAACTTTTAATATTAGAAAACTATGAACTTTTTTAAAACTAGTACTAAATTCAGGATCTAAAAGGTGTTCGGGAATTAAATATATAAATTTTTCATTTAGCAATAGTATCAACTAACTGAACTAAATTTTTTCCCGAAAATACTCCACTAATTCCTAAAAAGCTTCTATGAATAAAAAAATCCAATAAATTCAACTTTATTATAAAATATTTAAGTACTAATTGTAAACAATTTTAAGAACTTTCCGACGGCAATTCATTGATGACTACCTTTCGCCAATTGCCCGTTTACTCAAGAAAACGAAAAAAGGCACACCCACGATGGGGTCGATCACCATAAAAGTTGAACCACTTACTAATACTATGCACGTGAACAAAATTGCTTCTGAAAGATCATTGAACAAATAATATCAAATGATTTGTTACTTTGATGGTTATATGATCAAGCTAAAAAATGTTATTAGCCCATCTGAATTAATCCGCTCGAATAAAAACTATGGCCGAAATATCACATGATTGCCAACTCCGTTTTGGCTGAAGTATGTGTATTTTTATTATTTTTTTGTTTTTACAACGGTCTAATTCGGAGTGCTAGGCTCATTCGTAGCTAAGTTAATTCTGTATTGCTTTTGATAACAAATTCATTTTTCTATTTGTTACACTAACTTAGTAACTGCTCTCGTGTCCGGATGTCTGATAGTCCGGGTTTCGATACTTATTTCCACCACTTTTGAAAATATTTCACGTGAGATCATGTCATATCAACAAAAATATTTATTTATTTATTTTGATAAATATATATAAATTGTGCTATGCAGCTGTTTTATTATTCGTAAGGTTAATATTTACATGCCAAATTCGCGCACTCTCGAAATACTAAATCTAAAATTTCATAGGGTCAATTCCTTACTAAACAGCAAAAATTGGCCAATTTTCTTTAAAAAATAAAAAGCAAAATTTCTCTACTAAATCTTTTTTTGGTCGCCGGCGAAAAAAATTATTTTGTTCGCCCTCATTACCTCAGCCTCCCCCCCCCCTCCCCCGCAATTTTTCCTGATTTGTGTGTATTGTGTTTCATGTTTCTTGAAATTTCACGATTTTTTTTTGTTTCATGTGTGTTTCGTGTTTCAAGTTTCATGAAATTTCACGATTTTTTTTGTTTCATGTGTGTTTCATGTTTCGAAGTTCATGTCACGCTTTTTTGCTTCATGTGTGTATTGTGTTTCATGTTTCTTGAAATTTCACGATTTTTTT
>LDKF01002337.1:12785-23149 GCA_001026735.1 Rotylenchulus reniformis | reverse complement strand
AAAAATCCTTTTTATAAAAAGAGAGGAATATAAATTGGCCAATTTTTATGGGTCTTGAGATTCACTCGGGACTGAATCAGTTATTTGCCCGGACTCATTTGTCCCATTAACGCCAGTGCCAATCGTGGTTTCATAATTAATTATCGCATTATTACTTCACATTCATTCACCAACAGCCCGGCCAAAGGGACTGATGTGAGAGGTTGTTGCTTCTTTGTTTGTTGAACAGGGGGGGGGGGAGAACACACACATATTTGTTCATGAGAGATTCTCCTCCTTAGTTTGGATTCTAAAAATCAGAAACAAACCCGAGAAATCATTGCACATATTTAATTTTTTGTTTAGGAGGATGTCCATGGCCTTTCCCAATTGCCTGTTACCTCCACAACCGCAACAACAGTTGCGGCAACATCGACCCGGACCAGTGCAAGTTCTGCGGCTGCTGCAGGACAGTTGCCCCACCATCCTCCGCCAACATCATCGTCTACTGCCTCCTCCTCCGCCGTCCCTGAGATGGGTCGCCGCAAACTGCCTTCACTCCCAACCTCGGCCACCAGTTCCGGCCTGCCCTGGTTCGAATACCAACTTTTGGCCAAATCCCCAGTCAAAAGTTCAAATCTTCCACCGGTTTCCCCATATAGGTATGCGCCCCCTCACCCCGCCGATGCTGGACCCTCCCGATCTGCCGTTTTTGCATCTCCGAGTGTCCCCTCCTGCTCCTACTCATCGGAGCCCGGTGCTGCTTACTCGGCCCCGGCATCTTCGGGAGTTGGTTCTGGTACTTACTCCTACCATGGTCGACCCCCCGTTGCCCTCCTGACCTCCTCCGCCACCCATTATCTTCACCATCCCTCCACAACTCCCATCACCTATTACACCTCCTGTGCTCCGGAGAAATACGATGTGGCGGTCAACGGAAATGTGCCATTTTCGTCATCATTGGTATCGGGACCACTTTTCGACAATCGCGCAAGCGCGCCAACCACCTTGACCTTCACCACTTGCGCTCCTGCCACCCGCTTCTACAGCGACCTTTTCCTTCAGAAGGGTCCGGTGGTGATCCCGGGAGCGTCTTATCATGATGCTATGGCTTCGGCCACCAGAACATTTCTTCCGCCGGAAAGGATGATGGCCTCGCAATCGCTGTCTCCGCCACGAAGATTGCGACCGCAACAGGCGAGAAGTCAAACAGCGGAACGAGCCAACCAGGAAACGCACGCCATGCTGAACTTCAAACGCGAACTGCGAGACGCACTTGCGCGGCGACGCAAGACATTGGATCTGTGCGAGATTGAGGCCGGACATCGGCAGTACGTGATCAACAAGTGGCTCCATTCCGGCGTGATGCCCATGCATTGGACATCCGACACCGTGGCCATGCCGGCGGTGGTCAAAAGTTCGCTTCCCAGCGAGTTGCTGGCCAATATTGGCCGCATCGTACCGCCGCATTTGGCGCGAGACAAACAAAAAGGAGCGGAACAGCATCGATATGGCATCCCGACCCGAGCGGAGCTGGCAAGATCCGCTGGTAGATCGGATGAACAGCACAGGCCAACTCGATCAATGGGATGCCAAGTTGAACCCCCGACTGCTAGCACATTCCCTTCGACATTTGCTGGCACAACACCGCCATCGCAACAACGGCGAACAATTGTGACACCGGCAAAACAAATGGTCCAGCAACGGACATGTGACGCCTCTACACAAACGGCACTTTGTGCAGAGACCCAGACCGATNTGATAGTGGACGATGATGAAGTGAATCAACGACGAAGGTGGGACTACCGAACGGCAGCACCGATCAGAAGGACGGCAGAAGGGGCAGACAACGAGTACAGCTATGTTCCGCATCAGCAGGAGGCGGAGGAGGACATGCGGAGAAGGCAGAAACGGGCAAAGTTGAGCAGATTCCTGCATTCGGACACCGAATGGGAAAGGCAACTGCGGGAGAGACAGTTGAGGGACGAGTTGGCCAGCCGGAGACAAGTGCAACAACAGTACCAAGTGGGCCAGGGCTTTGTCCAACAACCGTACCCGCATCGATATTGGACCGGCTCCCTGCCAAGGGATCTGGACTTCTTCCCGCCGATGTCCGCGGATGAGGATGGCATTGATGTGCGACGGGATTTGGCCCCGCAACCTTCCTCCTACCTACCCGGTACCCTTCCCTACCAACAACCACAGCAGCAGCAACAAAGGTTGCCCCGGTATCATGGCTATAACTCATTGCCGAGAAACTACGAGCGCAACTTGGTGGGTCCCGACCAACAGAGTGTCGCATTCCAATCGTCGCCCTTCGGCACAACACCCCCAACACAACGACAAATGGCACCGATGACCAGGGAGAGCTACTCGAGGTCCATGCAGGAATTGGACCGATTTGGACGAGTCGAATTGGATCAGTCCCGGGCCGAACCCTGGCTGACAAGTCGATCGATGAACTATTTGGACCGTCTGGACACCCTTGGAGGGGGTGTTGGTTACCCTGATGACAGCCGATCACGGATGCATAGATTCTATCCAGTTGATGCCCAAATGGCATCCACGAGAAGAAGGACAAGGGACGATGGAATGGCGGATGATTGGGGGATGGTCCAACGAGGCCCGACCAGTGCTGATGCGAATGTGCTGTTGTCGGATTATGCCAACTTTTTGAACAACCAATTCCTGATGGAACAACAACGGCAGCGAGAGATTGACGACCGGGAGCAGCAGATGCTGATGGCGGCGGAAATGGGACGGAATCTGGGGCCGCCGGACACCAGCAGGATGATGCAACAACCACAACTGCAATATCCGCAACTGAGTCAGCCGTACCCGCAACTCCAACAACCGCAACTGCAACAGCCACTCGCTCAAGTCCAACAACCCCTTCCGGTTCCTCCTGTTTATCCGGTCCCAATGGCACCAGCAGATCCGCCATTTGTTCCGTTCGTCCATCCCGGCATCTACAGTCGCGGCGTTGACGGGGAACACAACTACGGAGCGCGTCCACCGGCTGTCCAATACGAGGACTACGGGAATTTGTACTGGCGCAATGGCTTCAGACCGGCGGCGCCTCAACAGTTTCAGCAGGACATGATCAACAACAACAACAATTTCTACGGGGTCAGCAGACCCCCGGCACAATTCACCCAGGCAGAACGGAGCAGCCTGTATGCCCCATCGCAACTCCGACCCTTTCCATCCCACCCCCAGCAACACATTTCCCGTCTCTCTTGGCCCTATCAACCCCAACAACAACAGCATCGATTGGCATCGTTGTGGCCAAAAGATATTGGGCTGAACGGGGAGAGGGCACGCCAACAGCCACGAGAAGGCATGTACCCGCAGGGCATTCTGCGCCGAAGACGTAATTCGCCGCCACTAATGGGCAGAGGAGGAATGGGGAACGACAACGAGAACAGTGTGTTGTGGCCAAGGGGCGGGCAAAACAGGACGACGGCCAGTGATCATCGCAGGGGTTGGCATTTATTCATAATAAAAATACAACAACTTTGGTCAAAATTCATAATCCTTGGGGGGGGGGGTGCTCAAAATTCGAATTACAAAAATCCATAAGAAAGGGAAAAATATTTTGACACTGTTGCAACCATTTGATAGTTCAGAGTTCAGATCAATGGAGGGGACGAAACAGCGGCAATGGCTGCATCAATCCCGGCAACAGACGGATTAAGGCAATTGTTTTAAACATTTTATCGGAAAAAAGTGATCGAAATCTTCACAGGGTTATGCCACCGGTGGCGCCAACAGTTTGGGCGAGATCAAACGCATTCTGTTGACACGGCACTACAAGTACGAGAACATTGCCAAAGGTAATGAATGACCTGATAAATCCAAAAATTGGAAGAACAAATTCAGATTTGGGAATCCGAGTGGTCGGAGGGAAAAAGATGCCGAACGGGGAGTTGGGGGCATTCATCACGATGGTGGAGCCGAGCAGGAGCCAGGAGACCTTTGGGGAGCTGAGGGAGGGTGATCAGGTAGGGGGAGATGATCATGATCAGTGTCTATATCTGACTTGTGAGTTAGTTGATCAAATAATGAAAATCTGATGAGATCAAAATGGTCAATTTTGTTCAGATCCTTGAATGGAACGGAGTATTGTTGGGAGGCAAGACCTTCGAGGAGGTGGGCCGGATCATACAGGCAAGCACGGGCGAGATCGAGCTGATTGTCCGATCACGGTCAGGGATTGATCAACGAATGATGGGAAGGAAAAATGGTGGAAATTTAGGCGAAATTGTCACGATGAGGAGGAGGATGATCTGGTGGGGGAGGAGAACCGAACCTATGGCCCAGCAGCAGATGGCCAATCCCGGCACACATCCTCGGCCAGGCGAAACATCGCATTTGCCGATTCCACCAAAAATGGTAAGTTTGCCCTCTGGGATCAAGCACACATGCACATGGTGGGGATGGATCGCACTTTCAGGCCAACATTGGCACTCGCCCGTGGAACCCCCTCCGGTGCCAGCCCACCAGAGCAAAGCGATCAGCTCGAAGCCAATAGCCAAGTCCGCCACCATGTCATCGCCCTATGGCCAATTTGGGGCGGACACGGGGGCTCCTCCGGGATATCTGCAGGTGGCGATCAGTTATGATCAGTTGGAGTGGGTGCTTGTGGTCCGAGTGTTGGCTGCCCGGGGACTGTGCAGCGTCGACGGTCGCAGACCGAATCCCTTCGTCAAAATTTACTTGTTGCCCGAGCGGAAGTGAGTTTGGAGAGAAACCGGATGTCTAAGAGAGAGGGAAACCGGATGTCTAAGAAAAATCTTGAATCGTGATCCTTGAAAAATCCCGAAAAATCTTGTTTTGATCCGGTTCTTAGTCTGGTATATCCAATCGGACTTTGAGTAAAGGCAGGGGGTGGGGGAAAGGGAAGCATTGGATCTGTGGAATAAGCACATGAATTGAATGACCAATCAATTTCAGAGTTTGCAACAAACGGCGGACAAAGTACGTGCCGGCAAGTGCGAATCCGGTGTGGGATCAGCTGGTGGAGGTGATCAATCACATGATCAGAGTGGTGTCATTTGGTCCAAAATGATTGTTTCTCTCCCCCACTTTGAAGTACTCGGTGCCGCCCAACCAACTGGACAAGCACTACCTGGAGTTCACGGTGGTCGATTATGAGAGACAGACCATGACAGAGTTGGACAACCGAATCATCGGCCAAGTCCTTGTCGGATTGACCGGTCAGAGATGTCCCTAACTGTATTTTTGTAACAATTTATGTTCTATTTTTGAAGATCCATCGCTGTTTTCGGGCATTCCGAAATGGTGAGAGTGTAAAATTAGATTATTAAGATATTTTCTGTTGTTTTTTCCCAGGTTTGCACTGCAAAGTTCACCTTCAGCATCCTCCACATCGGCAGTCCCATTGTGCAATTCACCACTTTTGGACACAAAATGGTCAAATAACTATTACAATCCTGGTAAGCAGAAGTCCAATTGAAGGATGGGAGAACAAATTCATATCATTTTTATACCTCCTGGCGATTTCTCTCACCAAATCTTAATAGCACTTACAATATAGTTCTTTATCCATTTAGCGGCGTTGGATATTCTGGACGGATATCCAGCCATAGCTTGATCTGCTGAAAGTGCTCATCGGCGGCCATCGCTTACTTATTGGATTTATGACCAGTCCAATGCCGTCCGGGATCTCCACAAATGTGCAATAAGTGCAACTCTTCCTGGCCAAATTGCCAAATTGACTAGAATACTTACACTCTTACTTGTTAGTCCCCCCCCCCTCAGCCCAATCGCCCCTTTCTGGTTTTTTATTTTTCGCTTATCAAAGAACAGATTTGTGCCCATCATCCCTTGATCTTATCACGTTTTTCATCATTTTCAACTTGAAAGAACACGGTGCATAAAATATATTTTTGCAACCCTTTTTTGAGAGGCTCAAATATTTATCTTGGTAAAGATGGTAGCCATGGTAATGGGTGGGTTGGCGGTATCCAGGACAGTTCCAAAATGGAAAACCAAGAAGGAATTGCCTTTTTTACTTATGTTCCTTGCAAATTGGAAGTTTGGCCAAAAGGAGGTCCCGGTAAGGGGCATGGGAATGGAAAGTTGGATGATGACATGCCATCCCATCCATCATTTTTCCCTATCGATCCCTTCCTAAACAGTCATTGTCTTACATAATTTTACATTTTGGACCCTTACATTCTTACATTTTCGATTTCGGCATCCATTGTCCCTTCTCTATTCTTGGGTTTCGGTTGCCCTGGAACCATCCCATCTCCCTCCCATTGAGCAGCAGATTGCTCCCGTGAGGCTCAGCACCGACTTGCTCCTTCCTTCCCATTTCCCCTAAAAAATGAAGAAGACTCTCGAACCCTTCCCGAGACCATTCCCCCGGGGCCAATACCCACTCGGCCACCCCTTCCCCCCTCTCCTCCTCATCCCCCATTCTCCATATTTCTTTCCAACAAATGGATTTTGCCGGTCTCAAGACTGTGATACTCGAGCAACCACGACGATGGTCAATGCCCCTTCACGTCATAAAAGGCTTTCCCTTCCATTTCACCCAAACAAATTCTGCCGGTTTCGCTGTATCTTTTTCTAAAAGGATAGGATCCGAGGGAATGGATCATCAAAAGATATGATCAATTGCTCTGGGTCAAATCATCAATAGATCGAACCTTTTTTGGGATCATTGAGCTAAAAGTTCAGTCCCATCTTGACTCGTCACGTGTATTGCCATTCCCGCAACTAATCCCCCTAAGTGCCAAAGCATGATAAAGATGATTGCCAACAATTGTGTTTTTCCAGTCCATTGACTTTTACCGCCATAAATGGAGGATAGGACATTTCTCTAAAAAAATTTATCCATGGGGGGGAGGCAGAAGTGCCACTTTGCCATTTTTAATAGAACCCATCGAAATGGAAAGTGTCGAAAGGAGGAAGAGGAGGAGGAGGATGATGGTGTTTTGGGTTTTACTTTTCTCAAATTACCGTAGACATTTGAGTGGATTTTGGGGAAAGTGTAACTTTCGGGGCCACTCAGTCAGTCACTCCTCCCCCCCTCTCCCCGCAACCCAACGGGGCCCATTGTTTTATTTGCCCGAAAGACTAATGGAATTTGGGAATTTGGCTGTGCCGGAACCGAAAGGACCCTTTTGAGAAGACAAAGGAATGCCAATGCCAACGCATCCAGCCCATTCAAATCCAACAATTGTAATGCGAATGATTGATCATTTGTAAAACCCTGATCATGTCCTACAGCTCGAAAACCATCTACAAAACCACCATATCGTCGCCATATATCAGTTCTGATCAGTTGGGGGTGCATCGGAATATTTGATTTTTTTTTCTTTACAGCACTTTTTATAACGATTTTCTGCTGGATATCTGGACGATGAAATTTCGAAATATTTAAAGTTTTTGCTCCAGAAAAAATTCGACGAAATTGAGATTATGAAAAGACGATAACAATAGACAGAGAGGAGGGAGGGGGAGGGTGTTTCCTGTGGGTGCCCACATTTGGAGGAATGGATGGCCCACAATTTGGCCCATCATTATCCATCCCCCTTTCTCCACCCTAAATCTCCCTTTTTTGGCCCATGGTCTTCGGGGCCTCAACTGCCAACGGATAAGGGTCATTTGCCCCAAAATGTTCACCCTTTTCCCTCCCCCTTTTATCTATTATTCCTTTTACTTCCTCAAAAACACATTTCATCGGGTTCAGATCGCGAAATTCAAGGGGTTTGCTTGCAAAGATCACCACTTTTATTTTAGTCTTACTTTCTTAATCGTTAGCATTGTCTAAAATCCTCTTCTTGGTATACATAACATCTTATGAATGTGTTCCTTCCTTTTATCATCTCCTTTATACCTTTTCCCTCTTCCTTCCTTATCGTTTTATCTGCTTTTGTCAAGCTTAATCCGGCCAAAATAGGCTGCCACACTCTTTGGCCAATTCGAGATGAATATGGCCAAGCTCCGTCAGATTTTGGAACTTCGAAGGGCGACCAAAGCGCCTCCGTTGTTGCCCCCGAAGAAATCAAAAAGGTATGAAATATATATGAGCAAAATAAAGCTCTACATATACAAATTCAGATCCGACGAGGGGGTCAAAAGGACCGGCCAGCAAAGAGAAATTTTGGACATCCATGTCCAATTGAGGTGAAAAAAATAATTCTCCTCTGCTGATCATCCTTGGAAAAATCCCTGTAATATAAGTCATTACCAGGAATTTTGGCGGTCCCCAGGATTCCGTGTCCGGTTCCATCGCATGCGCATTTTCGGAGAGCGAATCGGACAACCAGAAAGGGTAACAAATCCTCAAAAAGTATGAGTTTCTATTTTGAAATTCAGGCCCTGGCGCATGGTTTGTCACTTTCGACATTTGGCCAAAATTCGACACCCCTTCCCCCAACCCTTTTAAGACAACAGCCAGCGAGCTGTTGAGCCAGGGTACCAGCGTGGACTTGGCCAATGTGTTTGCGGTTGAATTCCAACTGGAAAATGCCACCAAATACATCAAATTGGACATGTTGGTGGTTTAGGCACTTTTTGGCACATTGGCACATCCATATCTATACACCCAATCCCCTACTGATCAGTTGTGATCTGTTCTCCAAAAACGAGGCCGTCAGCGTGGGTTACTGTATTTTCTCGGTGTCCGAATTGGTCTGTGCCAAGGGAGGCAAAATTCAGCGGAAAGTGAGGTGGATATGTTTGCATATGATCCCGAAATAGAATTTTGGCAAAGTGAGTGTTGAGAATATGAATTCCAATTTTATCGAGACTGTCAAATCATAGTACAATTGGCCCAATAATTTTCGAGAGTGAACTGGATACGGTATTATGGGGGCGACAATTGACATCAATAGACACCATTATAGGGGTGGATTTTGTAGTTTAAAAACTCAACTCTTAAGAAAATTTTTTCGATTTTTATGTACCAATATATGTAAAGGCCCGAAAAGGACAATTCTTTATCTTCGGCTAGAAACGACGAATCGGGCGCGGACATTGCGGATGCCCTGATCGCGTGCACACTCCGTCCGAAACCCCATGCCGTGGTGCTTCAGTTCGCCGCTAACGCCCTTAGCAAGAAAAATGTTGTGAACACTTCGTGCACCCAGGTAGGATATCGGAATCACCTGAAAAATGTCTAGACATATTCGGGAATGTTCTGTTTTTTAAGGTATTTTTCGAGATCCACCGGCTGCCGGACTATTCGGCTGACTTTGATGCGATGGCACTTAACAATGGAGTGCCCCCATCTGCAGAGTCCGGCGGAGAGAGTACTGGCGCCGAGGAAGGTTCCTCCTCACCGAAAGGTAAAAAACGAATAGATTTAGGTTTATGTATAAAGTATCCTTAAATGATTCAATTTATCCCTATTGATGTACTTTACATCTTCATTGCAGGGTCCCTACTGTATCGCAGTGAAAGTGTCAAGTGGAACTCGGCCAGGGTTCTCTGGCGATCCTTCACTTTGCGTAAAATTTAAATTACTTGTGTTTTGTGTGGCTTTTTGCCAAAAGTTTGTTCCAAATTCAGAATCGACGGATGTTTTGCAAAGGTATCGAATGGATAGATACAATGATCATCTGGCGTTCTCTGATCAACCTTGACATGTCAATCAATCCCCCCAGGGAACTCCGGTTGCTGTGTTTCCAGCGGGACAACTCCAAATCGGCCGCTTTGCCGCCCATTTCGCTCGGAGAGTTCCCGATCTTCTATTCGGTGTGTTAAAAAGAATACCTTACCAATGATCTGGCACAAATGGATCGGACAAGTGATCAGATGGATCCCCATGTTCTTGGGCATCCACCAACGAAGGCTAGATCGGTGGATCGAGGCTACATATTTATAGTCCCTACAAATGTGTTACTTACTCCTTATTTGTTCCTATACATCCAAAAGAAATTTACTTACCTATAAGTCACATTAAGATAGTCATAATAAGTTCCATTTTAGTGAATATTTGTTTCTTCTGTTTACAGGTGCTTCGACGCGGTCCGGGCCCCGAAAACATTTATTTTGTTTGTCCTTTGCACCCAATCCTTTGATCATCTCTCTCTCCCCAGCTGATCTACGAGAACAGTCGGCATCAGAAAAAGACTGGCGGCACCTTTGAACTTTGCCGACTCCACGAAGTCCTTCCTTCCCATTTCCCCTTAAACCCATTCAGAGTTCCCCTTTGCTTCCAGGTCTGCACCCCCTCCTTCCTCGAGTATATTGCTTCCGGTTCGTCCCTGAATTTGGCATTTGCCATCGACTTTTCCCGATCCGGCACTTATGTGGACAAGGATCTGGTCAAACATTACATCGATGGTCTGTCCATTTTTCGTTGCCTTATACAATCCGGGTTTTTGGAGTGGGGTTATATTGGA
>LDKF01002336.1:0-36299 GCA_001026735.1 Rotylenchulus reniformis | reverse complement strand
TTTTTTGTTCTTTTAATTCTCGAAATTCCTTTAAAAATATTAAAAAATTTCAAAATTTCATACAATAGCGTTTCATCGAATATGATAGAAAAAGGTCAGATAGAGTATTAGTTTTAACAGTACCTTATAAAAAATGCTTAAAACTGTAAAAGGATTATTTTTCATTGTTATTCACCAAATAAAATTTTTTACTAATATATATTTATAAGTATCAGGGTTCTTGCGGATGATTCCGAAGTCCGATATCCCTTATCCGAAATCCGATATTTTTCATGATCCGAAATCACTTATCCGATCCGACGATTTTTTGGGGTCTGATATCCGGATAATTGATTTTGGAAAAGTTTTTTTATAAGAGGTTAGAAATTAGGCGGGTATCGAACGGGTATGTTATCTGCTCTACGGGTAGAACTAGGCAAGGCTCAGATATCTGTACCCGTGAGCACCACTGGGTTAAATCAGCATTTTCCACTCATGGATTATGTCATTATGAATCGTGGGCAAGATCATATGGGGTCACGTCTGATTTTCCTGAAAACTGCTACCGATTAGCATTTGGCGTTTTTGGACTTTAATATATAATATGACAATTTTTGTTGTATCCATTCTTCATTATATTGTAGTAGAGTGAGGAAGATGCAAAATCCATTTTGGTGCTAACTAAAGTCAATAGGAAAAATGTCGGTGAATATAATAGTTATCTTACGAGCGTTGGGTGCGTCGCTTCGCTCCGCACCCAACGCTCGTGGTGGTACTTTATATCTCCTCACTTTACACTTCTATTCCCCTCAAAGAAAAAATGAATTTTTTTTATAATAATTCATTAAAAACATTATTTTTTTAATAGCAAAAGTTTTTGCTTTCGTTCTTTTTCATTTCATGCTCTCAACAGTAAGGTTTGATTAAGGAAAAAAGACCGCTCATTTAGTTATTTTCAAATTTCAAAATAGCGCCAAAAACAATCGTGTCAAAAATATTTTGAAAAAAAGGCTTTAAAAATTTGTGACACACGGACTGACACTTTGAATTAGTAGGGTAGATCAATTTCTCAGGGCATTATTCTATGTTTGGCGGCTTTATTATGATGAGTACAAGCTATATTTTTGGGGGTTTATATTTCTATGAAGAGTTTTATCGAGTATTTAAGGCCTCCAGGAACTGAAAGATTTATTCATTTTTGATTTATTATTAATTTTATTATTTATTTTTTAGCACTTTCTTTTTAAATTGAATTCATTCTTTTTACCCTTCTTTGCATGACAATTTTGGTTACCGTAATTGTGGGGCTTTTCGGATCTAAAAAGTCAGAAATTGGGGTCTTCTAAGCCATCGTCGTCTTAACCTAAGGTGAATCATGATAATCTCTACAATGAACTACTTCTAAAAATAACAAAATGGTCTATTATCTAGGAAAAATAAGCAAAATTTGAATTCTATGAAGGTTATTTAGAATCGGGGCAATCGATCGGCCCTAGACGAATATGCTACATTTATTGGCCATGGTAGCTCATAGAAAAAATTTTCAGCTGAGAGACATCAATGATTCGTAAAAATTGCATTATTTTTTTATAAATATGACCAATTTTACATTTTAAAAGTAGCGGAACACTTTAAAAAACCATCAATTTTCCCTAAAAAAAAATACAATCTTTAGAAGTAATTGGTTGGTTTTCACTAGGATAGAGTACAGGGGAGGATTTGGCAAAAATCGGGGACGGGGATGGAAAATCGGCCGGGGACGGGGATCGGGGATTTCGGGGACGGGGATGGGTGAAAAAATTTTTCCAAAATTTTTATGAGGGTTATATATCAAAAAAATTTTCTAAGCTTTATTTTGGACAAAGAAATTGCATTGTATGAGGTGCCGGCGGCCCCGATAAGGGCCGCCGGAGGAAATTTTGAAAAATTTAGATCATTTTCCTTAAGAAAATTTGTCATTTTTTATGAAATTTTTGAATAAATCATTGTGAGAGGTGCCGGCGGTCCCGATAGGGGCCACCGGAGAAAATTAAGACCCTTTTCCTTTAAAAATTGCTTAATTTTTATTTCCGTTTCTGTTACTTCCTGTTTGAAAATTCAAGAATTATCATCATTCTAAAAAAAATTTTCTGATATTTTTTGTTATTTTAATGTATTTTATTCTAAAAAGTTTCGTAACATTTTTTGTGTTAAATAACAAAAAATGACCAAAAAAGACAAAGGAAATACCTAATTTAAATAAAACATGAGGCGTCGGGAACCCGCGACCTCACACCCGCGACCTCACAGCCAATAAACCTGTATTGTTTCCACTGAGCCAAGGTCTCTTTTGCTCGTTTTCCTCCAAATTCTCTTAACGGTTGGATCCAAAATGGCATTTTTAGGGGTGCATTTTCATCCCCGAATCCCTGAGGGTTCATCCCCGAATCCATGAGGGTCGGGGATCTGGGATGCCGGGGATCGGGGATGGACTCGTCGGGGACGGGGATGAGGCCCAAAAAAGTCGGGGACGGGAGGGACGGGGGGATATCCCCCCGTGCCCTACCCTAGTTTTCACTGATGTCCGTTTATATAGGATGATTTCATCAAATCTATTATTTTGTCATCGTTTTTTGTAATGTTAGAAAATACTCAAATGTTCTACAAAAAATCCAAATCATAGCTTTGAAGAAATCATACACAGACCCCGAATAACCCCGATCAATTCTCAAATCTGTCCTGGCCGGGCCCCAATGTCTAGGTTTTTCGGGGTCCCGATAAAACTCCGACCGGGCCCGACCCTGGCCAAACACTACTTATCAATTAATAAAATAAATTTTTATTTTTACATTTTTAGCTCAACAGCTGATAGATTGGGCAAGATTTATCGGGACTGAATTATTTTGAGATTTTTGGCCAATATATGCAGAAATCACCCAATTTTTCGGTTATAGTTTTTCCCAAATCAAAAAAAATCCCAAATCTAAGAACATATTTTGATTTGGCGCTATTCCTTGTCGATCTTTTTGGTGAATGAATTATTTTGAGAATTTTGAGTATTCATGTGAGTTCACGTTTCATTTTTCTGAAAAGCCAGAACAGATTAGTATTATGATTTGGTTATTTCCATTTATGTCAGAGGCGAGAGAAAAGGATGAGTGCAAAACCCATTTTTGGATTTGACCAAGGCTTCTAAGAGCAAAAGATTGTCGACTGCCAACCCACTTTTTATGACAAGAATTCTATTTTTGGCAAAAATAAGAAAGGATAAAAGATTTTTTGGGTTTCTTGGAAGTGATTTATCGAGTATTTAAGGCCTTTGGAAACTGAAGCATTTATTCAGTTTCTGCATTGAAAATCATTTTAAACAGAGAAATTAATTTTATTGTTTAAATATTATTTTTACCAATTTCTTTATCCACATGGCTAACGTAAAATTTACTCTTTTTGTGCTTCTGTTTTTGCATTGAAAATCATTTTTACATTAAATAGTAAATTAATTTATTATTAATTTATTTATTTAGGAAAAACTTCTTTGGCAGCATGGCTAACGTGAAATTCATTCTTTTTGCCCTTCTTTGCATGACAGTTTCGGTCACCCTAATTGTGGGGCCTTTACTGGGATCTAAAAATAAGTCATCATCCGGATATCAGAAATTGGGGTCTTCCAGGCCATCGGCGTCTAAACCATCTTCGTCTAGGCCATCGTCGTCTAAGCCATCGGCCTCCAAGCCATCGTCGTCTAAGTCATCGGCGTCTAAGTCATCGGCGTCTAAGCCATCTGGGTCTAAGGTGGATCTTGGTAAGAAGCACTTAAAAATTTTTGTGGACCTTTTTTAATAAATAATAAATTATTTTTTATGATTTTTAAAGATTTCTTTGCTGAATGATGCCAAAATTATTTATTTAATTATGCCATTTTTAGCTAAACAACACAAGGATTGGGCATCCTTTTGCAGAAACAAGGATGAGAAGAGTTGCGCCACAGCTGTGATCACCTTTACCGGAGTAAGATGTACTTGCGTATTGTCCGGCAAACATTGTGGGCAGGGCGGGTGCAACTATTCATAACTGAAACTGACTGATGCACTTTACGATCGGCTGATTTTGTTTTTTGTTAGTTAAAATTTACACTTTTTGGTGTTTTTGCTTATTGGTTGGTTAGCATCCACTAGCTTACATATTTTGTCCATCATGTTTATTTATTTGTTTTTAGTAAATTTTTTATTGGCATTTTTTATTTCATTTGAATAGTAATAGTGTAATAGTAAAATTTTATGTTAAGGGTTGTATATTAGTTTGGGACCCCACATCAATTCGGTCACTAACATAAATTTGCAAAAAATGCACATTTATGGAATTTCATTTATTTATTACAAAAATGCCTGCTGGGTCTGAAAACGGATGTTAAAAAAACACCATCATGATCATGACCTTTAGACCTTGTTAAAAAACAAGTATAAAAGGCAAATTTATGCAGATTGTGAGAAGTTATTCCATTATGGCTTAGGGGTATCATTCCCGACTTAGCGTGGGTCGATAGCAATAGAAGGTTCGGATCCCATGGTCCGAAAATGTTGTGAAATACGATTTTTGTACTTTTTACGCCAAAATAAAAGCAAAAAATATATAAATAAAAAATAAAAATAGGCAGAGAGAAGAGAGAGACAGCGATTGGATGTGTCTAGGGAAGGTGTTGAAATCGCTCTCAGTCAGCGATTTCACCAAACGATTCCAACAACTTTACAAAAAAATAAAACTATGCAAAAATGGGAATTAAATTTATTTATTAAGCAACCAAATTATTATTCCGCAACTATTATTCTTCATATATACTATTATTACTTTATTTTACAAGTTTTTTTTTATTTATTCTAATTATTCGATAAATAAGGTTTAATCTTTATAAATTTAATTTATGAGACGAATATCTATTAGTAAAAATAAAAGTTTAAAAAATAAATTGCAAAAATGAGCAGAGTAAGCTCGCAAACAAATTCTGCCACTTTAATTTGTACCTAATTAAAAAATAATTTTTATTAAAAAGCCAAAAATCATTATAGGTATATGAAGCACCAAAGAACAATTGTGTAAAAAGCAAAAATAAACGGCGTAAACACAAACAATGCGAGGTGGTGGGAGTGATGGTGGGCAATCCATAAATTTCCTCTAGTCCTCTGGTAATAGGGAATCGATGAGGAGACCACAACAACACCAACAACCCCATCGGTATAGGAAATTTTCCAAATTTTAAATTTATAAGCCTAAATTTCGAGTTTAAGGTTTTCAAAATTTTCATTTTCTCAAAAATTACATCCAAACCTACATGATTTTGCCACGGATGAATTCTAATAAGCTATGTAATTTCGGAAAATTTTAGAGCCATAAATAAAAAATATAAGGAAATTCTGCAAAAAATTTTAAATATATTTTTGCTTTGAACATTTTGAACATTGAACAGTTTGCTTTGAACACTTAACTTTTCAATATATCTATTAAACTCTAAAATCTTCAAATTCAACTAATAATTTTTATTTTTTTGGATTTCCCAAAAAATGTCTTCCAAACCACATGGTAATAATCCTCCACCACAATCCTCGACTGATCTCGTCTTGCAGAAGGGTTTTCATCCAAAAAAATTCTTCAGGTCCATAAAAATTTAATTTTTTAAATTAATGCTAAAAATTAAAGAGATTTGGCTTCCGGGGGAGTTGCAGCGGCAATTTCAAAGACAGCTGTAGCACCGATTGAGCGAGTGAAACTTTTGCTACAGGTGGATTTTGCTACGTAATTTCAGCTGCTTGCTAAAATAAATTTTTGTAAAAACGATTAATCAATTTATTTCGTTAAAAAAATATATATATTTCATAAAAAAGCAAAAATGCTTTATCGTTCAGCTTTTTATTTTTTCTAAAAGTGTCAATACTTTTTATTTTTGTGGAATTAAATTTTTGGGAGATCAATTTTGTAGAATCAATTTTCACCATTTTTACCTTTTTAAATAATTATTAGTTTTTGTGGATTATATTTTAGTGTCAATTTCAATTTATCACAGCCTAATTAACTACCGTCCGTGATTTTTTAACACCTTTATTGTTCGGTCCCCAATCCAATAAAAGACAAGAGTCCAAAGTTTATTGAAAGGGTCGAAGCACAATACAATAGAAATAATTGTATAAATAAGAGGGGACCTAAAATGGGAAGACAATTAATATTATTCGGGGCGAGCAAATATNGTAATTTCGGAAAATTTTAGAGCCATAAATAAAAAATATAAGGAAATTCTGCAAAAAATTTTAAATATATTTTTGCTTTGAACATTTTGAACATTGAACAGTTTGCTTTGAACACTTAACTTTTCAATATATCTATTAAACTCTAAAATCTTCAAATTCAACTAATAATTTTTATTTTTTTGGATTTCCCAAAAAATGTCTTCCAAACCACATGGTAATAATCCTCCACCACAATCCTCGACTGATCTCGTCTTGCAGAAGGGTTTTCATCCAAAAAAATTCTTCAGGTCCATAAAAATTTAATTTTTTAAATTAATGCTAAAAATTAAAGAGATTTGGCTTCCGGGGGAGTTGCAGCGGCAATTTCAAAGACAGCTGTAGCACCGATTGAGCGAGTGAAACTTTTGCTACAGGTGGATTTTGCTACGTAATTTCAGCTGCTTGCTAAAATAAATTTTTGTAAAAACGATTAATCAATTTATTTCGTTAAAAAAATATATATATTTCATAAAAAAGCAAAAATGCTTTATCGTTCAGCTTTTTATTTTTTCTAAAAGTGTCAATACTTTTTATTTTTGTGGAATTAAATTTTTGGGAGATCAATTTTGTAGAATCAATTTTCACCATTTTTACCTTTTTAAATAATTATTAGTTTTTGTGGATTATATTTTAGTGTCAATTTCAATTTATCACAGCCTAATTAACTACCGTCCGTGATTTTTTAACACCTTTATTGTTCGGTCCCCAATCCAATAAAAGACAAGAGTCCAAAGTTTATTGAAAGGGTCGAAGCACAATACAATAGAAATAATTGTATAAATAAGAGGGGACCTAAAATGGGAAGACAATTAATATTATTCGGGGCGAGCAAATATGAAAATGAATGAATGAGGGGAATGGGAATGGAAGGGAAAACATTTGGATGTAAAAAGGTCCAATATCGATCGACGGAATGCCAATCCCCAATCCACTGCATTCAAATCGGTGGCAATGCCCCGAACATTTATTATAAGTGTTTTTTGCACTAAACTATAAAGCTAAAAAGAAGCTACGAATTAAGTTAATTTTTATTAATTGCCAAGGCCAAAAAATATGGCCATAATATAATTGCCAAGGCCAAAAATATGGCCATAATATTCTGAAATTTTGCTAATTAGGTCATAGATCTATTTAAATTATAATTATTTTGTGGCTCAAAAAGTTCGATACAAAGATCACCCATAAATTTGCTCTAAAATTTTTGATTGGAGATTAATTGATCGGCGATAAATTATTATTTTTATTTTTTAAAATTTATTTTCAGACCCAAGATGCCCACATCGCCGCCGATAAACGTTACAAAGGCATTTTGGACACATTTGTTCGGGTGCCAAAAGAGCAAGGATTTTTGTCGTTTTGGCGCGGAAATTTGGCCAATGTGATCCGTTACTTCCCAACCCAGGCCCTGAATTTTGCCTTCAAGGACAGCTACAGACGCATCTTTTTGGAGGGGTAAAAAATTGAAATATTTTTTACTTTTTTATATAGTAAAATCAGAAAACAAAGAAGCTTATTTTTTTGCAAAAAAAACTTAGTTTTTGCTTTCGGAAATTGAGGAAATAATAAATAAAATACGATAATTTATTTTTAAAAATTATTTAATTTTCATTTCAGTGACGAGCTAAAAATTTTTTATGAACAATCCTAGAAAACATAATGGTTTTTTTAGATATATTGTGACATCACTGAAAGTTTAGAAGTCCATGATTGTTTAATAATTTTTTCAACATTCCTTGACCTATGTAGATTTTGGAAACAAGCTCTAAGCCTTTGAATCATTTATTTAATTGTTGCTTAAACATTATTGCACATTTTTAGAACACTTTTTAAAGCTTTTTTGAGTAATCAAACTACTTTCTTCAAACAATTTAAATCATGCTATTTCCCGCCAATTTTCCTAGTGTCGACCGCGACAAACAGTTCGCCAAATTCTTCCTCGGCAATTTGGCCGCCGGCGGAGCGGCCGGTGTCACCTCACTGTGCGTGGTTTACCCCGTGGATTTTGCGCGGACCCGGCTGGCGGCAGACATTGGCAGGAAAGAGGCACGGGAATTTGCAGGAATTTTGGACTGCATGAAAAAGGTAGGGAAGTGGGTCAAAAAGGTGTTAGGAGATTAAAAAATCACCATATTGGCCAATCAAAATTTAATTGTTTTTTATTCCTAGACTAGACCCAAATATGAAAATAAGAAAAAAAATTCGCTGATTTTTTGGCCTTTCTTATTTATCAAATTTGCTTAAAACTTTATGAAATTTTCAAAATAGCCAATCTTTTACTAAACTCATAAAACTTCCTAATTATAAGGGCCAGAAAAACCAGAAATATATTTTGAATATTGAGACTTTTGTAGTTTTTGGCATAGCAATGCTTTAAAAAGTTTTTTGTTTAAGTTAAACAAAGTTGCGATTTTTTAAAGTACAAAGTCCAACCCAACCTGATCTACCACCCATATCAGGTCAGATCTGATTTTGATGGATCAGCAAAACATTATCTATTTTTCTGGATATAACTGATTTCTGTCTGGAAAGCACTTAGAATTTATCTTCATCGGATAAAACAGCAAAAAATTAGTAGAAAAAAATCGTAAAAATTTCAGATTCTCAAATCTGATGGGCCCATCGGTCTTTACCGGGGCTTTGTGGTGTCGGTGCAGGGCATTTTCATCTACCGTGCCGCCTATTTTGGTATGTTCGACACCACAAAAGCGCTTGTTACACCGGAGGGCAAACAACTCAACTTCTTCGTCAATTGGGCCATAGCGCAGGTGAAAATTCATTTATTCGGCTTTGGATTATTGGTGCAAAAAATAATAATGTAACCAAAGACAGCAATTTATACTCATTTTTAAAAATTTTATTGGGCATAATTTTTGTTTGATCCAAATGGTTAAAAATAGGCCCTAACTGCAGAATGGCACTCTTTGAAATAATATTTCCCAGGCAGAGACTCCGATCATTCAAGACTTACTTTGTTAGTTTGGTGGATCTGCTGGAAAAAAATTATTGGGGATAGGAAACCGTGGCGCGACATTTGGGGATCCCGACATTTGGGGACCATCCGTTGTAACTCGGCTCAAACGCAAGTTAGAAAAACAATCTTATTATCATAAAATAGAGCAAAAAATTAGCTACAAAATAGGCCTATGAACATCCGAATTGGCCCACTCCGAAAAAAGTTATAGCCAAAATACTCAGAATTTGGCCTATAATTATATTTTGGCCATAACTTTTTTTACAGTAGGCCAATTCGGATGAGCTTAGGCGTATTTTGTAGCTAATTTTTTGCTTTATTTTTTGATAACAATATTCTTTTTTTAAGTTGCGTTTGAGCCTAGATATAACAAAATCCCCAAATGTCGGGTAGCCATAGGAAACATTATTTCAAAAGTGTCATTTTTCAAAAAATGTCAATATTTTTTTACCATCCATAGCCATTTAAACCTAATTAAAAACCCCCAAAATTGGTTTTTTAGCCTTTTTGGACAATTTCCATTGAATGCATGCTTATTTTCTGAAATGTCTTACGTTTTTTTGATTTCAAGGCCGTGACCGTTAGTTCGGGGTTCCTGTCCTATCCCTGGGACACTGTGCGACGACGGATGATGATGCAATCCGGGGCGGCCAAACGCATTTACAAAGGAACATTGGACTGTGCCGTCAAAATTGTCAAGTAAATTCTTAACAAAATTACACTTATTATAGAAGCGATCCGCTCGGGTTAGTCAATGGAGTAAAAAACCGATGTCCATAGTTTCGTCATTTATCTCCCTGTATACAATATGGGCCATGAAAAATTTAGATCATTCTTTTCGCGCAGTNAAAAAAAATTATTGCTCCATGCTGGAATCGAACCAGCGATCTTCTGTTTACAAGACAGACGCCTTGCCTCTAGGCCAATGGAGCAGATGAATTTACAATTTTATAAAACGTTGAAAAATAATTGAATCAAAAAACCTTTTAGGTTAATCACTCACAAAAAGCTGGTAGAGAAAAATATCACAGAAAAGGCCTTAGGAAATGCTTTGCTGTTCTTTCCCCCGGGGATTTGATCAGTCAGTCTTGCAAGCTTGCGTCGAATCGGACAAGTTAGATTTTAAAGGGAAAGACAATTTTTGAATTAGCATGAATTAAAACTTTTTTATCCATCGCTATATGTACAAGGTCATATAAAAAACAAATATATGTATGCAATAATTAGGTTTTAGATTTCCTCGAAAATTTCTGATAATTTTTGAAAATATTTCGTCTAAAAATTTCAAAAATTCAGAGGAATTCAAAACTGGTCAGGCTAAAAATCGATTTTAATTTTCTGCATATTAAATTTTATTTTAGCAATAATTGTAGCTTTGTCTGGCCAAAGTAAAGCGTATATTATTATTTAGAGGACTATCTTGATGGTCTTTAAAATTTTAAAACCAAAAAGGCAATTTAATAGGGATCGGAAGAATACTTTTTTAAGGAATAATTTTTCTCATTTTAGGAATGAAGGACTCTTCCACGGCATGTACAAGGGTGCCCTGTCGAATGTGATCCGCGCAACTGGAGGAGCATTGGTGTTGACGTTCTACGAAGAAATCCAGAAATATGTCCACTAGGCCATCCATCGTATCTTTTAAACTATATTCGAACTGTATGCTATGTATACACTTTGACCTTCATTGTATCAGGGACGGGTTCTAGCGATGGGAACACGATGTTTGAATGTCGGAATTGTTTTTTTAATATTCTATGCTCATCAAAATGCGTATTAGCCTCTGCTAAAAATTCCTCTCCCTTTTTCTTTTTGCTATTTATGAATGAATAAATAAATAAAACTTTCATCTCCATGCTTCATTTAAATACTGAAACAATATTCATTTGAACAAAAACGCACAAACTATCAATTAATAAGCCAGTATGTAGACAATTTTTATTTCGGGTATTATAAGGCTTAGATCAAAATTAAGAGTTATAGTATCTGGCCTATTATTGAACCTATTACTATGTCTATTATAAAATAGAAGAAAAAAACCGGTAATTATTTGAATGACTTTTCGGAATGACAATTTAAAAAGTCTAAAAAAGTTAGTTTGAATTAATGGCCAAATTTCTCATTTTTCCAACAACTCATATTCAACAATTAATAATAATAAAAATATTCTCTAAAAGGAGGTAGTATTATTTTCTTGTGTGTCTGGTACTGGATTCTGGACCAAAACCAAGCCACAACCCATCACATTCCGTCCAATTCGCGCAACACATCCTGCAACGACAATTGGTCGTCGCCTAGCGCCTGGTGCTCCGAACACTCAGCTAGCATGCTGCTAACTTTGGGCCCACACTTGGTCGCATCGAAGCAGCAGGCCCAGCCTAGATCGATCAGCTTGACCACCATTTTGCTAGCGCTAGCATTGCTGGCAGTAACAACTTCGGACAGATGAGGGAAGAGCATGGAGTTTTCTCGAGTGAAATCTCGGTGGGAGATTCCTGAAAAATCATAAGTGCCATTTTACTTCCTATTAATATATCTTTCCTCAAACTTATACTTCAATACGGTAATTCCAAGTTTAGGAAAAACGATTTTTCTTTGACTTGATCCATTGTTCGATTTTTCTCCAAAATCCAATCACATTTACGAATGTCCAAAATATTCCCTTATTTTTCAAAATTCAACAACAAACTTCATCTTATCCAGAAGGTATAAAAATTAAAAATTTCACAATTTTTAACTAAAAGTTGTTGAGTGCCCAGCTAGAGGAGAGAAGAAGAAATCTTCGAAGAAATTTGGGCCTTAAAAATCGTGGATGATGACGAAATGAAGTTAGGTAAAAGGTGCATGGAATTTGAAGGCCAATAAATGAATTTTATCCCAGACATAATGCAATTCAACTAATAAGGTGACAGGGGATAAACTTTGAAAATTTTTATGAATAAAGAATTTAGGTATATGTTTATTCATTTTGTACCCTTTTCATGCAGTTCCTCCATGGCCTTTATGATTTGCTTTTTGATTTCCTCGTGGCCTAAAATCGATTCATTTCCGGTACCATTTTTTGTTTTGCGCCAATATGACTCCACCGGCTCCATGCCCAACTCTTCCACAATAACCACTTCGTTGCAATTGTTGCCTTTACTTGTTTCAATTTCATCACTATCTGTAAATAATTTTTTTTAAAATATTTTAATAAATTAGAAATTAAATATGTAATATGTGATGAATTATGGGTTCAAAAATAGAAATAAATTTAATTTTTTAGTTTAAAGAACATTTCAATGCCATTCTAAAGCCTTATGAGATCATCCTGGCATATTCGGCATTTATTGCTTAAAATATTATATTCGATTTGGCGTCCAATTGTCCTAAATTGTTCGTGGTGTCCGAAGTATAAGAATAATATTTTAATCAATTCGAAATTGAAATATGTCAATATTTTTTGCTTTATTTCATATATAAACTTAAAAAGAATTATAATAAATCAAATATTTGAAAATTTAATATTTAATTTTTTTGCATAATTTTTAGGCCTTTTGCTTATCGATTTTTTGCTATTTATAATTGCTTTTTAGTCCGAAAATTCAGTGTCTTTAGACCATCTCATCTATCATCTAAATATAAAATTATTGATGCAAAAATCATTTATATATTTTTTTGCAATTTTTTCCGGAAGATATTACCAGTATCCTCCTCCTCGGCAGTTTGCCTTTTTCTGCGCTTTTTGTCGCTCCCGATAACAAAAAGTCTAATTGAGTCCGACATAATGGCACCCTCGGTACAGGTCTGATTTTGCTTTATCTCGCTAAAAAATCAAGCATTAATAATTATTTCTTTATTATCAAATCCTTACCGTCCAATAAAATAATTTTTGTTATTTAATTTTATTTGTTTGTTTATTTATCTTTGTGCATAATATATATAGACATTAATCTCATCAAATGCAAAAAAAACGTAAATATCATGTTAGTTAAAAAATTTTCTTTTTAGCAAATATTTATAAATATTTTTTACATTTGAAGCATTTTTAAAGATAATTTTAAAGATAAAAATAACTAATAAATTCTTTGGTACTTTTTTGGATTAAAATAATAAAGGGATTATTTTATGTGATTTTTAGCATTAAATAATTTTTTAATTCCATACTAATCAATTCAAAAAACTTTAGATAATAATTTACAAATACTTTTATATTTTTTCTCCTTCAGCTGAAAAATAAAATATTACATTTTATAAATTCCAAATAATATTCAGCACTTACTAATCCAGCAATTTGACAATATTTGTTGAATTCCTGAATAATTTGAGCACCTCCACCTCCCTACTGCACTTGGCTAGTCTTCTGGGATCCTCTACACATGTTTTTAGGGCCACACATTGTCCAAGTTCAGTAGAGAAAGCTTTTTCAACCTATACAAATTTATTTAATATTCGAAAAACCTTATTGTTCGAAAGTTTGAAATAATTTAAATATTTTTAAAGGAACTTCGCGAATTATAACAAGAAAAAAAAATTTCCTTTTGTAGTATGGCCTAGAAAATTTTTGGGGCAAAATTTTTGCAGTTTTTAACGTCCGTTTATTATAAATTTTTATAAAAAAAATTACTTTTCCATCCAGACCCTCCGCTAGAGTAGTGATCGAATCATAGAGCTTGCCATTAATAATCCGACTCGAATTCAGGTCTCTAGTGGTGTGCTTGCCACATGATAATAATTCTTAAAAATAATTAAAATTAATTAAACAACAAGAATTTTTTTGAAGTTCCAGCTAGGCTGACATGTCTTAGGACAATTAGGCATACCGGACATTTTGCATCATCTTTTAGTCTTTCAACAGCTGGTTACTCTATTATTAGACTTTCAGCATATGGCAAAAACCGCAAAAAATTTGGCATTTTTATTACAACTGTTCAAACGATCAAAATTCCATAAAAATCATTTTATATTTTTATTATTTTTATTGTGACCTGAAACAAGTTCTAATATTACTTCTAAGCATCCAAATAATAATCCCAAAAAAATAATCGGATGATTTATTTCACATAAAAAACTACCGTTATTTGATGCCAAAGTTTGATGGAGTAAATTAACAAGGACGTACAACAACAAAATTGCCAATTGATTTGTTGCCATTTTAAGCACTATTTAATAAAATAAAAATAAATTTTACAAGAAATGAAATTTTAGCAGAAAAAAAGAATTTTCTTATTTAATTAACAGAATAAAAATATTGAATATTATTTAAAAAATCAACTCATTTATTAAAAAACGAATAATAACTTTTGAAACAATGTTCCAAACTGTATAAGAACGGTGCTGGGACGTTAAAAAAAATTCGCCAATGTGGGCGTAAAAAAATCGCCAATGCGGCCAATCTGAACTAAAACTTTTTTGTTGGACTTGTTAAACAGCAAAATTGTTCAGAATTTTATGCTGATTCGAATGGTATAAAAATTATTTCAAAATTCGAACAAAAAATACCATCTAAAAACCCTTATTTTCGGTATTTCGGGAAAATTTCGACCTTTTTGTTCGAATTTTGACATAATTTTTATACCATTCGAATCAGCATAAAATTCTGAACAATTTTGCCTTTTATACTTTTTGTCTAACAAGTCTAACAAAAAAGTTTTAGTTCAGATTGGCCGCATTGGCGATTTTTTTAACGCCCACATTGGCAAATTTTTTTTTAACGTCCCAGCACCTATAAGAACATATAACAAGAATCAGGAAAATAATCAATTGAATGAGAAAGTTGACAAGGTATGCAATCAAAGCACAGTTACTAACTTTCATACAGAAAATACTCTTTATTATTGGACCAAAACAGGTTCTTGTAATGTGATGGGATGAAATGAATTATTAAAGGTGTGTAAAAATTGATACTTTATAAATAACAAAAATTTCAAAAACAAAAAATTTAATATATTTAAACAGCAAATTCTTTAGTTTCATTTTGCAAATTATTTCAATTTGGAAATAAATTTCTTTCTCCGATTTTTTTTATTTTACATTGACCTATTCTAAATTATTTATAGTGGAAGAATCGGGAATTTTTAAAAATGGAATTAAAATTACTCAAACCAATCATTAAGGCGAAAATTTTCACATAAATTGCCACCCCTATCCAATTGTGTGATATAATGTAATCAATTGGCCTTTTCTGCCATTATAATAAAAAAATAAAAATTTTGAACTAGCTAATCGAAAAAAGCATAAAACACTTATTTATTTCAGTTTAGCCACTTTACAAATGAAGACACAAAATTTATGATTTAAAAATTTGATTAATTTCCAGTTTCATTTTCTTAAATTTTACACATAAATATTTTTTCTTTTAGATCAACTCCATTTGTTTGAAAAATGGTTAATCGAGGACTAATTTTTCTAATAAGCTATTTTTCCTAGTTTTTACCTGTAAAATACCATATCTAAATTTTTTTTTGAAGCATAGAACATAGACCTAGGTGGTTTTCAGCAAATGATTGCAGCAAAACATAGAGAACATTTAATTAAAAAAGAGCATTAAAAATATGGAGAGTAAACAAAGAAGCTCGACAGATAATTGAGAACATTAGAAACGTGGAGAGGATACAGAGAAGCTCGACAGACAAAAAGATTATGGTGATTTGACCATTTCTCTGCCCATGTCTGCAACCTATCCATAATTCCCCCTAACAATATTGGCACTAAATATAAGTCGGCCCATCCAACTGGCACACGTGTCGTTGTCTGGATCGAGGGAGGCGCGCGCGCGGACGGTGGCGGTCGCAGGTCCGATCCAGCAGTGTGTTACGGTACCTTACTCGCTGAACGCCCTATCCCGGGTCGGGCAGAAGTATGGCGTACGCATTGTGATGACTGTGGCGTAAGGTAATCGTCACGGACATTCCGAAACAAAAAGTGCGCACCGATGCATGCACGACGTCCAACAAGCGCGATTCTCGTCTTCTAATGAAATTAGGCAATCGACCCATTTTTTAATTTTTTTTTCAATTTTGATTCATATCATGTTAGCCATATTTATAGCCCACCGTCTGTCCTCTGTGTATTTTTAGGCTCGGAAAAAGGCATTAAAAATCGCTAAAAAGGCGCCTAAAAAGACATGAAAATCTCCAAAAAGACATCCAAAATGGCGAAAACGAAAAAAACGGCAAAAGGCATTCTGCAAATATATTTTTATTTTTCGTTTTTAGTGACAATTTCATACATCCTCAATAGGATGCGGCTGCCAGAGAAAAAAATTTTGAAAAATTAGGCTGTTCTTTTTAAGAAAATTGGTCATCTTTTAGGCTATTCTGCTTGAGAAAATTAGTTCTTTTTACTTAAGGGAATATCTCCCTTTTTATTTTGGTTTAAAATTTTATTTTTTATACTATTTTGAGATACCAAACTTTTTCAAAAAAAAACGCTTTGTTTTTTGTTTAAAATTTGATCCAAAAATTAAAAAAAGGCACGGAAAACCAAAAACCAAGTCAAAAGAAAAATAAAACGCAAGCTAGAAGGTTCTAATAAAACTAAAAATGTGTTTTATGTCGTTTTTAGACCATTCTGAGCCCGCAGAAAAAAAATTAAATTCCGAGCCCTTTTAATTTTCTTTTTATTATTTATAAAAATAGTCTTATAATTTGGTATTATTGAATTGTCTTAACAACCATGTGAATGATTGTGCGATTGATTAAATTTTTTCAAATTTTATTTAGCCTTACTACTGTAAATTAAAAAATCTCAAAAAATTTGCTTCTTGCTGGAACTGAACCAGCGATCTTCTGTTTACAAGACAGACGCCTTGCCACTAGGCAAACGGAGCAGATGGGAATTGTGTTCAAAAAATTTAAAGTGAAATTAAATAAAAAAAAAAACGTTTTTTTAATTTTTTTTTCTGAATCTGTTAATACTGATGGAGTTTCCCCATCTTTGTTGGGTCGAAAATATTCTGCTGATTTCAGAATAGCTTTTTCATCACATTTAACATGAGTTCATAGACCAGATCAGTCAAAAAAAAACAAAAAAAAAATGCGCAAAAATGATCACAAATGATCACAAAACATGGGATTCAAAAAGCAAATCTCTCACATATTCTGTCTTCTTTCTTATTCTCCTTTCGATTTTTGAACCTGATTTTTGCGTAACTTGATTTGGGGCAATCTACGGCAAATTCTGAAAAAACGCAATAAACGTTTTTTTAATTTTTTTTTCTGAATCTGTTAATACTGATGGAGTTAGAAGAAAGCGGACTGGCTTATTAAGAGTTCAGCAGGTTAGAGTTCCGATCCCGAGGCCATATCTCGCTTCAAACGAAACCTTGAGAAATGGTTTGCATTGAAAGATAGAGCTAGTATTCAAATTGGGCCATTATAAAAAAAATTATGGCCAAAAAGCACATAGGTATTTTTTCGGAAGTTGACCAATATGTGTGCTTATCCTGGCAAACCTTTTTTCAACGCGGCTATCGGGATGATCTTTTTTACAGATTTATAGCAGACATTTAGACCTATGATTCGACACCAAAACGGTTTGATAAAAATTTTCTATTCATGGAGACTCTAACATTTTATCTATGGAGACTCTAACGAGCCACACCGAGAAACTGGTTCTATTTTTAGTTTACGATTTATTTTTTAAATTTAAATAAACAAAAAAAAATTAGATAACCTAAAGCGATTTTTAAAAAAATTGAAAAATGTTTTTCTTTTATTGATAACCCACAAACCATCAAAAAATTTTAATTTATTTTTAAAATTTTTAATGATGCTTTTTGGTCGTTTATGATCAGGAATGATTTTCTATTTGGAGATGTTTCTTCTTTTTCGAAAATTTTTTAGATAAAGCCGATTATGCTTTTTCAAATAACAATATTTTTAATGGCCATAAAAATATTTCCATTTTTTTAAAACTTTATTTTGAAAAGAAATTCTGCCACACCCTACTAATTTCTTTTCTATTTTGTCTTTCTTGCATGCCATTGTTCAGAATAGAGTTTTGTAAAAAAAGAACATTCTTTATGGCCACGAGTATAATTATTTTACATCCATATTATAAACTTTTTATTCCATTTTACAACAACAAATGACCTTTTGCATCATTGAATAACTCTGATTTTAGTCTTAAATTAATATTTTTCGATAAATGTTTTAAATGCTCACCTACGATTAATTTTACACACAATGCAGTGAGAAACTATTATCTTCCACACTCGCACAACCAATCCGGTATGTCTTTTATTCTTTGGTCCAAGTAAACGGGTTTAATAAAGATAGATAGAGTCATCCGAAAAGGTGAATTCTGGGCAATGAGCAAAGTTTAATTTTTGACCGATTTTTCAGCAATAAGATCAGCACATCTTGTGATCTTTGTCCTTGAATACAACCCATTATTTTACAGTAGAAAATTATAGATGGGTTGAATAATAATAGTCTGGCAGCAAAAAATTCCTGTGTAGTTGTGCAGTAGATTCATAAATTACAAGTTGCAGACGGAAATTACGTAGAATTAGGTATTCTCCATTATTAATTTTTGCGGACGACATAAATTGAAGGCCTGATTCATTAACCATCTCCATTAATGAGGAGTAAAAAATCAGGCCTAAATCAAGGTGATAAGAAAAATCCCGCATTTCAGAGTACATGAACGTGGATAAATGAAAGCCCTTAAAATTATATTTTTTAATCAACGTGACTATCCAAATAGAAACTTTCGAATTTTCATTTTTGGCGGAATCTTGATTCCCGTGAAAAATATCTAAGAGATTCCTTAAATTATTTTAGTTTATTAAAATTAATAAATTTCTAAAAATTCTATAGGCAAATTCTATAGGCTTTATTCAGAGCTCTACTCCGAATAAGCTGCTGTTGTTGAATTTGGATCGTTTGTAGCCTATATACTAACAAATCGAAAATTTTTGTAAAAAATATAATTTTTAAAATTGAGAAACCTTTTTAAAGATTATGAAAAAAATAAAAAATCAAATCCTTTCAAACTAACTAGAATATAAAAGTAAACTAATTTATTTTTCTTTGAAAATTTAGCTGATGTATCTTAATTCAATTATTTTATTAATTTTTATTTCACAATTGAATATCCCTGTTTGGGCACCTAGTCCCGGACTCAATTCAAATTTGGACAAATGGGCTAATCGTGCACCGGGCGGAAACAATGTTCAGCCTTTTACCGAAAAGGTTACATTTGATTTTTTCTCCTCATTTTTCAACGTACATGATATTTATAAGCAATTATAAATTCATTTTAACGGTTTTTAGTTTATTTTATATGCGGAAAAAATGAAAAAGATAATATACTTATATTTTATCATTTTCAAGTAAATATAAAATCCAATTAAGCCCTCCAAAGAAGCGGATAGCACATTTGAGCAACCCATCGGGCCGCCTCGTAGTTTTGCAGCTCAAAGGGTTGTACAACTACAAGCTCCATCAGTTGTACAAATGCCAAATTCGTTTGGCCAAGCTTCAAGTTCGCAGCCTTCAAACTTGCTGACAACACCGCCAATTCGAGGTGAGTTATAGTTTGCTAGCAGTTATTGCTATCACTCCTTACTGCATAATTGCTATCCTTGCCAACAATTTTTCCAACACTTACTAGCACTATTTGCTACCTTGTTAGCAATCCAACTTTTTGGCCATAGCCATAGCCGACTAGTAGCAGGATTGAATAGGTTTGTTAGCAAACCATGCTACATACTCGCTAACAATTCTTGCCCATTGATGCTAGGCTAGGTTGTTCTCACTGCTAGAAACTATTGCTAAAATTCATTAGTATGAATAATTCTTAACTTCCTTAGTTTTAAAATTTCCTAACGCTTGCTAACGCTCCTTGCTATAACTTCTACACTTGCTAGCGTATATTACTACCATTCACTAGCATGAATTGTCATCCTTTTTTGTCAATAGCGATCCATGCTATATGGCTGCTACATATGCTAGCTATCAATTATTTCTGCCACTCTCTGGCATGTTTTGCTATCCTCGTTTATAATTGTTGCTATTTGCTGCTAGCCTTGCTAACAATCCGTGTTACAGGCTATTCTTCTTGTTTGTATTGCTAATAAGGTAATAAGATTCATTAGCATGCCTTGTTACTTGCTAACGCTCCCTGCTGCTATAATTCCTATGCTCACTAGCATTATTGCTACGACTCACAGCACGAATTTTCATCATTGCTAGCAATCCATGCTATATGGCTGCTATAAACAATTATTTCTACCACTCCCTAGCAGTTTTAATCAAACGTTTGTTTTGTTTTTTTCAGTGCAAACAACCACAACTTTGTCAAGAATAGCTCAAACTCTTGCTGCTGAAAACACTGCAACTTTGACTACAGTTACTGCAAGAACTTTACCTCCAGCAGTTGTAACTACGACATCGGAAACTGCAACATTTGCTACAGTTGCTCCGACTACATTCGCACCTATCGTGGCTGCCAATCCACCACGAAGACCGACATCGGCTGAAACCACAACTGTTGCAACCAATCCGCAAATCACAACATTCGTTACCAATCCTACAAGGAGCTTACCGCCGCCGGTTGTTGTGAACTCAATTCCGACACGCAGAACCCCGATATCTTTTGAGACGACAACATTTGCTCCCAGCAGGATATTCGCACCTGTTTTGACTGCTAATCCACCGCGAAGGCCTCTGACATTAGTTGAAACAACAACTTTTGCTGCAATTCCACCAAGGACCATACAATCAGTGGTAGCAACCGTAACTCCACCAACAATAACTGCCACTTTAGCTGAAAATACAACATTTGTCACAAATCCTACAAGGAACTTACCGCGGGTAGCAGCAGACAAAACTCCGGCACACACTCCTCCGACATCGTTGGAAACAACTACTCCCATTCTGCCAAGAATCTTAACACCTTTTGCGACAACAACTACATCGACACAGAAAACTCCGATATGGCCTGAAAAAACAACTTATGCCACAGTTGCTTCAAGGACATTCGCATCTGATGTGACCACAATTTCACCGCAAACATATCCGACATCATCTGAAACAACCACTTCTGCTACAATTCCTACAAGAATTTTACGTCCTTTGGCGGGAATTCTGCCACAAAAACTTCCGACTACAGCCGAATCTGCCACCTTCACCACTTCCGAATACCATACTGTTGCTTCAGTATCTCCAAAGAGGTTATCTCCCATTGCAGCAACCATGATCCAACCAAAAATGGTTTCGACCACAGCAGAAACTACAACTTTTGCTACAATTCCACCAAAAACATTACCATCGGCAGTAAGTGCAACTCCGCCTCGAACAGCTCAATTGGTAACTACAAAAAGAACAACTTTTGCTACAGTTGCTCCAGGAATTTTCATACCTGCTATGACAACTACAACACTACCACGGTCAATTTCCACAATTGGAAGCCCAACTTGGACAACTACCGAAACCACAACTTATGCTACACCTACGCAAATACCGACAATGTTAGTAGCTTCTGCTGCAACTACAAACACTCTTACAACTCAGAACCTGGCTGCAGCAACTCCTACAACGTCAATTGTAGCACAACCTCAAGAATTGCGCAACACGAAATCACCAGAACAGTTGCGCAAGGAAGTGCAGAAGGAACTGCCAAAGGACACCAAAGTTCCGCTAGAACAGACGGTCGAGTTCAAACAACAGAAGGAGGAGGTAATAATTCATGTTTGGAAAAATAATGTTTAAAATTTATTTTCTTGAAAATCATGATTTTTAGATCCAATGAAAATTTTTCCGATTTGAGATGCACTTTTGGTAAATAAAAATTTTTTAATACAATATTTCTTGTCAACATAAAAGAATAAAAATTAAACACCTCTCTTACTTCCAATTTTCAATTTAGACTTCAAAATATTAATTTGAATCTACATAAGATTGATCCATAAATTTTCATTTATTGTTTTAAAATTTTCTTAAAGGAACAACGCAAGGATGCAGAGACTGTCCGATATGAAATGCTTTTGAAACAGCGTATTGCAGAAATGAATTTGGCGAGACAACGGCTTGATGAGGAGGCGAGAACGGTGACAGCAGGTCCAAAAAATCTTTTAAAAATTGGTGTTACCAAAAAATTCATTTATAAAACAATTGTTAAAAAACTTAATTTACATACGTAAATAATGGAACAAAATCCAAAAGGAATGCTAGTATAAATTCAGGTCGGCGCAACGACGTTTTGCTGCACACGCTGCAAGCGGACCTGAAGCGGAAGGCCGACGAACTGCAGGAGGCCATGAGTCGATTAGAACAAGCGAAGCGCGAGGCGCAGGAGGAGGCGCGCAAAACGGAGTTGCTACAGGTCAAATAAAAATGTGGATATATAGAGAAAAAAAGAAGTCTAAATCATTTTATTTGAAAGTTATATGGAGACTTGAACCTGATTTTAGTTAAGAATATTAAAATTTTTTGCTGGTAAAATTATTTTTGACCATTTTTTGGTGCTAAAATTTTCATTGAAAACGCAATAAATAAGTAAACATATTTCCTGCTTGGGGATAAATTTTGGAATCACTTTAATTTGCTTTAGAATCGGAGAAGAATTATAAATGAAATCAGTTTTGATTATATAGTAAAATCCGTATGCCTTTATTGAAATATAATTAATTGACAAAGAATTAGAATTCATTTTATATTATATTTTTAGAGAATTACGATGAATAAATAAATATATATTTAGATTGAATGGAAGAAGAAAGTGATGGACATGGAGGAATCTGAACGTCTTCATAAAGAAGAATTGACAGCCATTTCTGAAGCACAAGCGCAACAGGTGGAATTGCAACGAAAAGCGGCCGATGTTCTGGCAGCAAAACGACGCATTGAAGCGAAAGAACAGTGGGAAAAACATAAAGAATTTGGACCAATTAGAATCAGAAATAGTGAAAAGGAAAAAGTTAATTAGAGATAAAAATAAAAGACAGAAAAAATTTATATATTGCTGCCGATTCTGCATTTCAACCGATCGCGCATGCAGCTAGCGGCTAGCCGAAGTAGCATTATGCAGAATCGGCTAAAATGCAGAATCAGCTACAAAATATAGATCACATACCTATCAATTGTTCTCATATTTAGATATGAGCATTAGAGGAAAAAACAATAAAAGATACCATATTTATTCTAATTTCCTGGTAATCTCTAATTTAATGGTAGTCTCTAATTTACCGTATTTCCTCTAATATTAGACCTTGCTCTATTATAAGACCCTGCTCTATTATAAGACCCATTTCGGTACTTTTCCAGTTTACCCCCTTGGAATTTTGTTATAATATTTTTTTCTGACAATTTTAACCAAAAAGCTTATTGTTATAAAACATCAAGAAGTTTTAACAGTTGAGTTCAAATCTAATGTCAATTTGTTGTATGATTTCACCAAATCTATGATTTTGTGTTGTTATCATCTTTTACAATGTTGTGCATTACTAAAATTGGATGAAACGAAAAAGATAGCAAAAAATCATAGCTTTGCCGAAATCATATAATAAAATCTGAATAAGATTTGACATGTGAGAATCCCTGACTACCTCTAACAGAATAAGAATGTTTGTATTAGCTGTAAAATATTTTAAAAAATTCCAGAGGGTGGGTAAACTGTAAAAGTACCCCCATTTCTCTTTTGAACAGGCAAAATGGTAGTCATTTGAGGTTTGAAATTCCCCTTTAAAAATTTCTTTTGAAATTTTTCAGTATTCAAAAAGATATTGATATTTTTTCAATATTCAAAACAAAGAAGATTGAAGTCATCGAATACAGACGAAAAAATTCGATAAAGAATATTTGTCAGCACTTCAAGATCGACAGATAGGATGTACGGAGATGAATCGATCAGGAAAATCAACTCCAGGATTTTTTGTCAGTAGTTAGATTTTTATTAGATATTTTTATAAGAGAAAATTAAATTTCCTTCAGGGAAAATTCTTGCAAAACTTATCAAAGGAAACTATTAGATGGATCCAATCCCCTCCCGTGAGAGGGTTTGAAAATTATAAGACCCTGCTCTAATAGAAGACCCTGCTCTATTATAAGACCCCCCTCTGAGGGGGTTTGAAAAATATAAGACCCCGGTCTTATATTAGAGCATTTACGGTAGTGGTAATTTTAGAAGGAGGTTGAAATATTTAATGGTATACTATTAAATTAGAATAAATACGGTAATAGAAATAACGGATCCGAATAACAACAAAAATGAAAAGTATTTTAGGAGAGACTAGAAATCCAGTCAATATGTGAAATTAAATTTGGGATAAAAAATTAAGAAGGATCCATAATTTTGGACCACTGAATTAAAGCTCAGGATCTATGGAAAGGATTAAGTTACAAATTCGATGGGCCAATACGTGGCCTATGTACTACCGTATTTCCTCTAAAATAAGCATGATGCTTATTTTTTTTCAATGCCCTTCTAATGTCTTGCTTATTTTAGAGCACTTGCTTATTTTAGAGCACTTGCTTATTTTTTTCAAAGGTCAAATTAATAAATATTCTTTGTTGAAAAAAANGTGTCCAAAAAGGCAAATGGCAAAAATTTTCAAAATTCAAGCGGGTCATCCATCACTCAAAACATCATTTTCCTTTCCCGGGACTAATCCCCGGGTAATTTTTGACGTTGAATCCGATTCTGACGTCTATTCTGACGTACTGCGTTACTCGACGCATCTTTTTGACGCTGACCCCAAAAAATGCCGCACGTAGAACCCGCAAACAACACGAAGAAGACCACGAGTTCGTTGCGGTTGCTACGTGCGACATTTTTGGCGTCAGCGTCAAAAAGTGACTTCACAGGAAAGATAAAAAGAAAAAAAACATATAGGTATGAGTAAAAATTTTATTTGGAAAACACATGCTTATTTTAGAGCACTTGCTTATTTTAGAGCACTTGCTTATTTTTTTCAATGTCCTTCTAAGGTCTTGCTTATTTTAGAGCACTTGCTTATTTTAGAGCACTTGCTTATTTTAGAGGAAATACGGTATGTTGTTTTTTTTTATCACAAGTTGTACGTATGGACTAAAAATACCGGTAGAACGTTGGAAAATGTTGTAGTAAAAATAATGAGTGCGATACACGTGCTACTTGTAGTGCGTGTCATGCATGTACCACGTGTTTTTAAATAAAATGAGGGATATACTATAGTTCAGCACCCGTGGAAATTTCCCAGTTCCGCCCCTTAAAGTGACATGAATGTTAGCAATTTGGCTCTCTTATGGGACAGGAAGTTGCGGAAATGCATTAGTTGCGCGAAAAGTTGCGACGCAACAAAGTTATGCAACCGCCAAGTTGCCGAGCAACTTTTAGTAGAAATTCATTATAACGCCAAAAAATCATTAGAAATGGCGAAGGATAAATTTTAACGAATGTTCACAACATTTGGCAAGGTCAACACCACATACAGTCAGCGACTGGTATTTGTACTGTCCTGATAGCTAGCCGGTTCAATAGGTGAGTGCTGAAAGGTTATTAATTTTGAAATAAGTTTCTTATTGTTGGGCTCGCCGCCGGCGAGCCCAACAATAAGAAACTTATTTCAAAATTAATAACCTTTTAGCACTCACCTATTGAACCGTGCTTTTGCCTAAGCCCCCAATGGGCAAATGTAAATAGCCGAGTTTTAAATTGATTTAGAGAGTCTATATCTTTGCAATGGATGGAATTTACGGGGAAAAATTTATCATACGACCTTTTCTAATGATTTTTTTGACGTTTTAATGATTTTCTACTAAAGTTGCTCGGCAACTTGGTTGTTGCGCAACTTATTAGTCGCACCGCAACTTTGTTCGCAACTAATGCATTTCCGCAACTTCCTACCCCATAAGAGAGCTAGTTTGATAATATTCATCGCGTGCTAAGCGGTGATACAAGGAAATTTCCACGGGTGCTGAACTATAGTACAGCCAAAATGAGCATTTAAACCAATACTTTTGATTTTTAATCCAGATTAGCCGCACTTGGCCACCGAAATCGGGCCGAACTGGAGGCAATGAGGCGCGAATTGGCCAAATTGGAGGCGGAAAAGGAGTTGGCCGAAGAAAGCGCGCAGCATGCCACACTGCTACGACAACAACAGGCCCAACTTGAGGAGTGGGAGCACAAGTTGGAGCAACAGAAGCTGAGCCAACAGGAGGAACAAAAAGGTATTCGCTAGTTCATTTTAAGCTCAATGTTTAAAAAAAAACTAAAAAAAGTGTCGTGTCAAAGAATGAACCACTATTAAGATAAATTTAACAAAAAATAAAGAAAGATACATCTTATATTAAATGCAATTAATTTTTAGAAATATTCAGATTTTTACTTGTTTCTTTGGTTGTTAATTATCCTACTTAAACGGGGAGATTTTCTTGGAAGAATCTTATCTCGAAATCAGGGGGATTTTCCAGACAGTTAACTCTTTTATTACCAGCAAGCATTTCACCCTGATTTTGGACAATTTTTCTCCAAAATACCCTTCTGTTTGTTGTCGAAAAGTCGTTTTCATTGCAATTTCGGCGTGAACTTCCCTCAACTAATTCGTGGTTTTAAGCTAACTTATAAATATTAGTCTTATGTAGTGAGAATGTATGAAAGTGATCCAAAAGAAAAATTAGAGAATATTTTTCTAAACATATTCTCTGATTTGATTACCAGACATTTACAGACAATTTTCGCATGATTCGTTAAACTCGGTTCAAAAATAAACCTTGGAAATGAACCTATGTTATAAAATTGAGCTAAAGTATGGCTAACAATACTTCATTTGACCAGAACCATTTATTTTGGCCATAACTTTTGTCACGTTGGTCCAAATTGAATCCATTTTGTTCCTTATTTTGTTCGACTGTTAGTGTCGCATCACAACATTTCGTTTTGGTTGCCCTCTTTAGATTCAATGATGGATTTGTCGGTTCAATTTCTGAAAGTTCCAATGTCTTCTGTTAGCACAACCACGCCAACCGAATCAAGTAATTTTCTTCTTCTTTTTTTCGTTACTTTCTTAGTTTTCTGGGTTTCTACAAATTTTCAGCTTCCACAATCCCTTGGTGGTTTTTACAAACTGCAACCACCTCTCCAGCAATATCAAGTTGTGAATTTCTTTAATTTTAGTTTCTAGCTTCGTGATTTTTCGCATATTTAAGCATCTTCTTGGACCTTACCAAGTTTTCCAACTACATCGCAAATTTGTCTAGAAATTCCTACTTTCCTGCCGCCAAAGGTTTGTTTTGCTTGGCTTATTAGTTTGGCTTATTTTTTGCCTTCCAGGAAAATTCTGATCCTTCTGAAATTGAGAGAGCGATGAAGCAGACAAAGGCCCAGATTGACATATTGTCCCGAATGTGGCAGGAATACCGGAAGCAGTTGGACCAGATGAAGAAATGGGTGGAAGATCGCCGATCTGGATAAAAAGAATATCTTTCACTAAATTGTTGATTAAATTGTTGTTCTGATGGATGGATAAAACACATTTGCACATTTGGACTTTTTAATTTTGATCCATAATGATCTGGTCAATTTCAGAATATTTTGATCAGAGGGAATCTTCATAAAATTAAACAAATGAATGTGAATTATTGAGTTGCCGAGATAGGTATACTATTGTCGACTAATAAATTTTAAAATTCAGTGAAACAACAGGAGGCTCTTGCCAAATTGCAGACAGAATGGAATCAGAAATTGGCTAAAATGAAGGAACAGACTCAAATCGAAGAGCAGAAGACCAAATCATCTCAGCAAACAAACATACTGGTTGGATTTTTAGAGTATTATATTACCTAAACATTTAAAACCAATTTTAATGAAAAATTTACAATAGGGGAATCGCAAGTTCCGAATTCTTTGCATCAAAAAGGCCATTTTTCTTAAATTATATCCCAATGTATTAGAATAAAATACAAAAGAACAGGAAAAAATGACCGTAAATTTATTCCCTAGAATAGAATGCAAATTTTGCTGGTCATTCTAATATAATACTTTGTAATAAAGTTGAAAATTTTATTTTTTTGCAAGTAATTTGCATTTTGAATAAGCAAAAATATGTAAATTTATAAAAATCATAATTAGAGGAAGTGAATAATCCCTGCATTAAGGCTGAATACCGTCAGAGGCAGCTGGAAGAGCAAACTAGGCTCAGGCACGAGCAGGAGGAGCGCGACAAGCTGGCTCGTCAGCAGGCTGAACTGCAAGAACAGTGGCGCAAGAGCATGCAGGAATGGCACCGCAAGGTGGAGGACGAGAAACGGCAGAGAGGAGAGGTATAGAAGGGTCCACTTCTTTTCGTGGCAGGCTAGCTTATAGCAGCCGATTTTGGCTTTTTGGCGTGACCTTTTGTAGCTATGATTTTTGTGGTTTTGACTTTTGACCTAGCAAAAGTTTTTTAGGTGTTTTTTTACAAAATGTCTAGCCGGAAATAATATTTAAATCAATCAAACTATTAAGTAATTAAATAATTTATATCCAATTATAATACATATTCATAATATTTTTAACCTTAAAAATTAAACTTTGTTCAGGTAAAAAATAAATTCTTACTGAAATAATTCATTTTTATACGCCTCAACTTTAGCACAAATGCTTGGTCCAAACTGGAAAATTTGACGAATTTCTGTTTTTCGATTCTCAAAAAATTTGTAAGACTGGAAGTAATAGCCCTGTAAATAAAAAATATGGTAGTAAAATTTATTTTTAATGGACTTACATCGATCTTCACATATTTCTGCTTTATCCTGGAGAAGAAAATCCTAAAAAATATTTTTGTTTTTTATAACTTGAATCTACTATGTATATTTTCTATTATTTTATATGATTGATTTATTATTATTATTTTTTTTATTTAAAAATAACCGTTGTGGATCCTCATAAGTACAACAACCTGGAGCAAAGTCTTTCAAATAGAAGGTATCGTTTTCAATTTCGTTGGCTTTCTAAAAAATAAATCAATTCTAATTTAAATTATATTTAATAATTATTGATTTTTTAATTATTGACATTTTGGATGTATTTGCATGGTTTATTATTTGATATACATTTTGCACTATTTTTTATTTCTATTTTTTCTATATGTTGTAGCCGATTCTGAATTTCAGTCATTTAGGGTCAATTGTAGAACAAAAGAAAACAGAATAACAAAAACATTAGCTTGGGGATCTTCTGAGAGTTTCAACACAGTTTGTTCATACGAACATGGTCAAAACATCATCTAAACATTTGACATTTGTTGTTTGAAAGCTTTTTGACCATTTTCGAAAGGACAAAATGTGTTGAAACTTTCAGAATTTTTACGGATATTTTTCATCAAAGTTTACTTTCTATTTTTTGTATATATTACAATATATTTCAGACGACTGGCATAGACAGGGAACAGTTGTTGCAGCTCATTTTCCCCCTCCGATTCATGAGGACCATTGTCATGAAGACACTGTTGGTCCTCCTTGAAAATTGGGGTCCGCCCATACGGTTTTGCGATCCCATAGAGCGATGCGAAGCGCCACTAAATTTATAGAAAATAAAGCAATTTTTAATTTATTAGTATATAGTAATTCATGTTATTTTCATAAATAAAAATAATAAATATAAAAAAAATTAATATACATATAATCTAACTAATAATGTTATAAACTTGCCATTTGATTTCCAAGTCCACCACAGAGACCTCCCCAAGTTGCAAACACATATCTATCAACATCCGGCGGAAACAAACTTTAAAAAGGTGCAAAATATTAATATATTTTTTTATATTTTTGAAATATATCGGATGATCAATTTTATGGTATGCTGAACTGAATGGTTTATTTAGAGCAAGATGGCAATCTCCAAACCACCAAAATGTGGCATTTGCTCATTTTCAGCCCAAAAATGTGGCAAAAATATGGCATTTTTGATCAAAAATGCGGCAAAAATATGACATATTTATATTTTGAAAAAATAAAAAATAAAAAAATTTGAAAAACGTTTATTCCGCATATGTCTCACTACTTTTCACATTGTCAAGTAATTGTTGGTTGGAAATAAAGGGTTACCCGACATTTGCGCCCCCGACATTTGCGCCCCAACCGATATAACTCGGTTCAAATGCAACCTAAAGAAACAAGTTTAGTGTTAAAAATAGAGCAAAAAATTAGCTACAAAATAATCCTAAGCTTATTCGAATTGGCCCACTTTGGAAAAAGTTATGGCCAAAATAGACGATTTTGGCCAAATTCAGAGTATTTTGGCCATAACTTGTTTCAAAGTGGGCCAATTCGAATGAGTTTAGGCTCATTTTGTAGCTAATTTTTTGCTTTATTTTTTGACATTAAGCTCGTTTCTCTAGGTTGCATTTGAACCGAATTATATCGGTTGGGGCGCAAATGTCGCGACACGGAAATAAAGATATCGTGTAAGAGTAGTCTTTGGCGGTGCTATACATTGTACGTACAGTTCACCTTCTCTTATATGGGGCGAGGGTCCCGGTAGTCCCGGTAGGGGCCACCGGAGTAAATGTTGAGAGTTTTTGGCCACTTTCTTAAGAAAATTGATCATTTTTTAATCGAAATTCCAAATATTCAAAAATGTGGCAAATGCCACATAAATGACCCCAAACTATCATAAGGCCATAATTATACAGTAAAAATTAGCAAAAAAGCCATATTCTTACTTAGCTTGACCATTTCCAAATTTGCTGAAATGTTTGAAAATTCACAAATAATCACTTTTAGCATTCAATGAACCATTTTTTTAAAACATTATTAATGATAAAGTGCTAAGCTAAAAAATCGAAATTTTTTTGTCACCTCTTGACTTTTTAGCTTTGAATTGCCAAATGGCAGTTATTTAAATTGTCATTTGTCATTACAACATCTGAATCCGTTTCTTATAAATTTTATATAATTCTCTTTATGTTTAAAAACGCTTATAATACAGATTTTTAAATTAAAATTTATAAAAAATTACCGTTCCATCTCTTCTTGGGTTAGGTTGGCTGAACACATTTTTGACCAATCATTTTCCATTATTTTGTTTGTAAAATTGAATTCATTGGTGATGTTTTGGGTGCAATTTGTGTTCCCATAAATGGGCCAATTGGGGCCAAAAAATGTCGTATCAAAATCTATGCTGTAGAAAATCATAATAAGGCCAAACGCGCAGAGAATAATGCAACATTTGAAATAACTAAAATGCTCAAATAAATCCATTTTCAGGGTCTAAAATTAAAGAATAAAATTGAATAATAATGAAAAAAATATTTTGGGAATTTTAAAATTGTTAAGGATTAAGAAAAAAAAATTATATCGTAATAAAAATTTGTAAATTTTTAAGAAACTAGGGCATTAAAAAAAACCACCAGGTGCCTTACAAATCTAAAGATTTTTTCTTTTTTGTATTTCCCTTAAATGTTATGAATTTTTTGGAAAATTTCCGAAATTTCGAACTTTTTGAACCAATTTTTTTAGTTTTTGATTTTTTTGCATTTCTCTGAAAAAATTTTAAATTTTTCGAAAAAATAATATCTTTCTCGAAATTTCAAAATATAAATGGAAATAAAATTTTACAAGTCAAATTTTTTTTTCACAATCTGCATGGTTTAGAAATGTATAAAAAACAGGTTTAAATGGGATAATTTGTTTATTTTTTTAGCATGCTGGCAGCAATTTTAATGAACCTAAGGTATAAAATTCGAAAATTATTTTACTTTTTTTATTGCAACATTCTTTTTGAGAATGAAAACGAAGTGTTAATATGGGATGAAAAAAAATAATCCTTTAAATCCGAAATGTACCCAAAAAAAGTTTTTAATTGTTTCCTAGTTTGAATGTGTTAGAAAATGTAAAAGTAAAAAAGTAACGGCAAAAAAAGCATAAAAAGCAGAGTAAATTCAATATAAGAAAGTAATTTTATAAAATGCGCAAGGAATATGAAAATTTCTTGAACCTAGAAAGTGGAAATTGTGAAGCATTCTATAACAACAAATCCATAAGTGTGCATCTAATGGACGTATTATGAATAACATTTTATAGGAATTATGATCTTTTTGGGAGTTAAAGTTTAAGAATTACGGAAAATTTTCTTTATAATGGTTTATGGATTAAAAAAAAATTTACCCAGCCCTGATGAGGGTCTATACATATATAAGTCAAACAAATAGATTTTGAAATTTTACCTTCTGGAAGCTTTTTGAATAAAAAATATCTATTAAAATTTTGGCAACGATAGTCTCTGTCCCATTATTTGGACAGCTTACACAGCTTACTTATAAGAGTTTCATAGTTTCGCATTATAAAAATGTCTGATGCTGATCAATGATTACAAATCGAGCGATTAATACATAAAAATTTAACAAATCATAGAATTTTTATTCAGCATTATGGTCATTATGGAGGATTAAAAATAAATAAGTTTTTTTAAAAATATAAATTTTTACTCCAAGTAAAATACCAATATAAAAATGTTGAAAATAATTACAGATTTAAGCCCGCAGGAGAAAGGCAGAAAAAACGATTTTCTTACATTAATTAATGTCGAATAAAATGCCACAGAAATACATAATATTCTAAATTTTATTCGATAATTTATTAATTTAAAAAAGCATTACATATTTTAATAAATTACTTCCTCAATAAAAAAGAGTAAATTTTAAATTTTTCTTTGCTATAGTGATTGAATGGCTCGGAATGTGGCTCCATAATAATCTGTTACATAAAGGATTACCATAGCAAAATGAATTATTTCACCGATCATCAAGGTGACTGTTAACATTGCCAATGAAGAGTAAAAAACGGATTTTAATATCAAATTTACACGGGAGATTCCCGCCGAAATGTTATGTTCCATTATTGTGAATCCATTTCAAAATTTATAGAGACACATACTCACCATGGCATCACCACCTTGTTTGTGCCATAAAAAGTAATGAATTTTTATATGGATTTTTCTAATAATTAAGCACTCACCACCATTTTCTCCATTTTATAATTAATTTGGCGCTATATGAAAGACGGTTACTTTTGGGACTCTAATATTTTGAGTACCGGCGGTACTCAAAATTTTTCCCATAAAATCTTTCTAATAATGATTTTCCTATGGTGATTTTAGACGATAAATCAAATTCTGACGTCCATTTTATGGTAATGCGTCTCATCTGATATTTTTTGACGCTGACGTCAGATTTTTTTTCATTTTTCTTGAGAATTTAAGAAGAAATTTTTTGACGTCAACGTCAACAGATGACGCATTAGATACAAATGGATCTCAGAATCGGATTCAGCGTCCAAAATTACCCTAAGGAATGAATAATTTTGAGTACCGGGACTCAAAAAAAATTCGAGTCCCAAAAGTAACCGTCTTTCATATAGCGCCATTAATTTTCGTATTTTATATTTTTAATTGTTATTTATGCTTTTCAAATCTATTAATTTTATATTTTCCATCCATGATTGTGCAAAGCAATTGTTAACTAATAAGTCTATGTATGTAGATTGAACGGAACCGGAATTTTTGGCAACTACCGGGAGCGGGATTGACCGGGACCAGGAACCGGGTTCGATACCGGGGTCAGATCTTTCAATCCAGACTGGACCAGTCTTTAGACCAAAATTAAAAAAAATAATAATAACAAAAAAACATTAAAACCTTTAAAAAATCATTAATTATTTTCCCCTTTACAAAATGTCTTTTTGGGCTTAATGTTTTTAGAAAGAAATCTAGTAATTGAAATGTTCAAATTTAAAAGGAATAAAAAAATGGTTTTAAGAAAAAATGAAGATCAAAAATCTGGCATTATTTCCTGTATTTTTATGTATAAAACTTCCTCTCTCATGAATAAATAAATTTAATTGATTTATATCTATATTTCAATAGAAATTATGGAATTATAACATTTAATGGCTTGAAATTACATCATGCGAGATAAATAAAATATGTGTAAAGCTTCAAAAGAGAATTTGAATACCCGTCGAATAAAATTTGATTCAATTTCAGTCCAAGACAATCGTGCCGTTGACCATTCTGAGCGGTGTCCATTCGGGCAAAAAATTTTCTCGAGTATATGGTGTGCCTTTAAAATATAATAGAAATAAAACAAAAAATTGCCAAGTAACTATTTGAGTAGATATATTGGATTTTTAATATAAAATATTGCTCATCTACCTAAAATTATTTAATAAAAATAAAATTACAAAGACATCATTTTGAATAATTTTTTTTTAATTTGCTTGATCTAAAATATATAAAATGCAGAAAATTATTTCAATTTTAATTTCATTGGAAATGTTGGTTAATGTTCAATCATGATGCAAAATTTCTAATGTTTCAAGGAATGAAAATAAAAACACTGTTAAATTAAATAATTTTTTGAATATATTTATGAGGATTTTTGCACTTGCACTTTTTCATGGACAAAAAAAACTAACAAGTATGATTTTTCATGATTTTTCGACTTTTCGACTTTTTGGAGATAACAATGTTAGCCTTCTATTTGAAAAAATAAGATTTATCTTTATAAATCAAGAAAGGTAGGTAACTTGCTCTTCCAATTAACATAATAGTCTCTTTTTTCCCAACTTCAATTAAAATTGCATTTTCCATGAAAGTCCTAATTGATTCCGCATCAAAAATATTTTTTACGGAAAAATATAATCTTGAATTCTCAAAAAATTAAATTAATTGAAAAATAAAATTTCATTCGTTACCTTCCAACTTCGCATCATAAAAAATGTGTGCCCCATCGCGCATCAGATAGGCGATCCACCACGAAAATGTTGAAGAAGGCGCGGTGATCAACAACGAATCGCATACTGTGGCACCGAAGGCCATGTCCTCCCCGCGGGACATCGCTTTTGGCAAATACACATTCGGAATCATCTGAAAAGTAATTTTTAAATTCTTCTCATTCTTTGCATCAATAATTGTCTAAAATTTAGAATACAAATAATTTTTGAGGTTTTCTGATTTATTTTAATTTTTTTCTCATTATGCCGAATTTTTTGGTATTTTTTAAATAAAATTTGAAAATTTTCGATAATTATAATGGAAATCAAAAAAAATATTTTTGCCAAACAACAATTTTGCTTTTTTTTATTCGGCCTAATATGGATTAATGTTCTTTATTATGCCATAAATGATTGATCTGACGAATTTCGGTGTTTTTTATTCGATTATAGATTTATGTAATATAATTTTTCATTTTTTTACCTTTTTGTCGATGTCCAAACTGACTAGAAATGGCTTTTCTGCCCCCATTAGCACTACAGAAACATTGTCGAATTTTTCCTAAAAAATAAATAAATATATTTTCTATCCATCCTTCAAAATTTTGATCACTTTTAATATTTGGTGTATAAAATGGATGCCCTTCTCAGCAAATTCTTTATTCGTTTCATATCCGAACTGCTTGAAGTCTTCGATCCGTTCGTGCACACAGAACTTATGCGATTTGTCATTTCTGGAAAACGAAAACTGGAATTTGGAATTTTTGCTAAAAAACAGTTCTATGTGGATTAGAATAAGGTAAAGGTCAGAATGACAAGAAATTTTTGATAAAATGAGTTAGTTATTGGGTCTTTTTCTTCTATCTTATACATAGGAGTTGATAAATAGATGGTTATTGGATCATCAGCAAAAGTGTCAAAGATAAACATTAAAAAGGGTGCTATGTCGTTTGGTCCAAAAGTGCAAAAATAAAATAATAGTCTCAGAAAACTTTTTTCTTTTAGACTTAGTTTTCTGGGACTATTATCTTATTCTTGCACTTTTGGATCAAACGATCCAGCACGTTAAAAAGTACCAATCAGGGTGACGATTTTAGCAGGAAAACCTGGCATTTGCCAGGAAAATAGGGTCCTTGCCAGGATTTTACCAGGATTCCTATCGATGCCAGAAAAAGCCAGGATTTTGACTTTTTCATATAAATTAATTTTTTGCTCCAAAAATGATCAATTTTCTTAAGAAAAGGATACATAATTTTTCAAAATTTTCTCCGGTGGCCCCTATCGGGGCCGCCGGACCCTCCAAAAATGAAAATTTAATATGAAAAATTTCGCCAAAAATTAAAGTGATTCCCTAAAAAAGTGACCATTTTCTGTAAGAAAATTAAGAAATTTTTCAACTTTTTTTCCCGGCGGCCCCTGTCGGGACCGCCGGCACCC